>PKSG01000090.1:18594-78555 GCA_002916505.1 Tolypocladium paradoxum
CTCCCTACTAAGTGGCTACTAATACCTGAGAGACTTTGAGTAAAGCCACTCTACGACGCCTAAGCAGTGTCCTTTCGGTGTGTGTGTTCCCCTTCGTCAAAGTATAAGATATATATAATCCAAAGTTGCTCTATAAACAGGCCCATCCATGCAAGCCAAAGCCGTGCAAGACCAACGCCCCTCTACTCCACGTTAAACCCAAGAAACACAAAGGTATGGCCCGCATCTACACGTACTCGCAAGTGACGGTGTTATATCTCTGGTCTACACAAGATAGTTAGCAAACGCACCATCGACCATGGGACAAACGGGCGATGGTACTGTTATACAGCAGCGTGTACGTCGTCGACGCGGACAGGTACACGGCCTCGATCTTGCAGCTCAGCTCGTAGTACCACTGGCCGTCGCTGCCCTGGCGGCGGGCGAGCATGTGCTCGGGGATGTGGCTGACGTCGGCCTCGACCTTGGACAGCAGGTGGACGTTGTCATCGCGGGCAACGGGCGCGTCGCGGATGGTGCGGTCGCTGTAGATGTCCATCTTGATCTTGCGGATGCGGCCCTGGCTGACGAGGCCGGTCCAGACAAAGGAGGTGGAGAAGGGCTCGTTTTCCGAGACGCGGTCGCCCTGCGTTCGAACAGACGATTGTTAGCCGGTTGTACTGTCAGTGACTGCAGGGAAATCCACGCACTCTAGCTATGAACCACTCCATGGCATATATCTTGTAGCACCCGTCCAGGCCGCACCACTGCCGCTTGTTCTTGAGGTGCGGGTGCAGCCTCTCATCGAACCGCGTCCGCCACTCGGTGCCGTAGTGCTTCCGCGCCTTGCGGTTCTGGACCTGCACCATGGTCAGCTGCTCGGGGGCGCTGTTGGCGAGGCCCTTCATGACGGCGCCCTGGACGACGGCCTGCCAGGCGTTGGGCGGCTGCATGATCTGGATGCGGCGGTCGACCGAGTTGCGCACGCGCTCCTTGAGGTAGTTGGAGGCGCCGAAGCCGCCGACGAGGAGGACGGCCTTGATGGGCACCGCGCTGGCCGTGATCTGGTCCTTGATGAGCTTGATGACCTCGAGCACGACGGGCTCGAAGATGGTCTGCAGGTCCGAGGCCTTGAGGGCGTAGCGACCGCGCGAGATGCCGAGGGCCTTGTTGCTGGCGAGGCCGCCGACGGGGATGGTGAAGGTCTCGTCCGGGGTGGCGCTGAGGGTGAACTGGCGCTTGACTTTCTTCTCGAAGACCTCCATGGCCTCGGCGAGGACCTCGTCGTCGAAGCCGTCCTCCTTTCCGAGCTTGGCCTTGAGGAACTTGGCGAAGCGCATGTTGAGGAACGTCGAGCCACAGAGGGCCCCCGAGCCAGGGGCGGCCTCCTGGACCTGGAGGATGGGTTTGAGGCCCGTGATGGTGTAGGAGATGAGGTCAACGGTGCCGCCGCCAGCGTCGACGACGACAACGGTATCGCCTACCACGATGCCGTGGGGGTCGAGCCCGTGGAGCGCGTAGATGGCCGCGGCCTCGGGCTCGGAGACAAGGTGGATGGGCTGCTTGGTGGCGGACAGGCCCGAGGCCTTCTGGCAGGCCTTCTTGGTCTTGTCCTTGGCGAGGTCGCTCCAGATGGCGGGGACGGTGACGACGAACTCGAGGGGCGTGGTCTTGACGACGCTGTCGCCGAGCTTCTCGCGGAGCGTGTACATGAGGTGGTCGCCCAGGGCGGACATGTAGTCGGTGACGAGCTTCTCGGCGTCGCGGCCGCCGCGGCCGGCGTCTGTCGTGACGGCCTGGCCAATGGTTTGCAGCGAAGGATCCAGATCGCTGCATGCCATGTCAGTACACGAACGGCCCTGGCGTAGCCGACATGCCTCGGGCATAGTTACAGCTTGAACCACTCAATGACGTCCTCCTGCGGCGCGGTGATGGGAATCGAGAAGCCCCATTGCACGTCGTTGCCCGCATATCTGAGCTTCGTGGGAACCTTGTCCGAGGACTCGCCCTCGCGGGCCGACTTGCTGATGGGCCAGCTGGTGACTGCTGTTCGCCGGTCGGGTCTCTGCGTTTCGGCCCAGGCGACGCCCGAGTACGTGGTGCCGAAGTCGATGCCCACGATGATCTTGCGATCGTTGATGGAGAGTTTCTCAAAGTCCATGGTGGTGAAGCCGGGAAGAGGCGGTTGCGTGTGTGCTGCGTATGCTCTCAGATGAGTGCCCGGTTGGGCAGCTTCACTCGCTTGTACGGGGACTTGGACGCCAGGCGGAACACGCAGATGCAGTGCGGGAACAAGAAAGGCAGCAGCGTGAGCCTCGATCGACAGACATTGCCTTATGAACGAGCAAACAAGGCCCGGCGGTGCTTGGTACCTTGGACCTCATGGACAGCCCGCATCCAGGGCGCAGCCGACGGAAGAGAGGCCAGCTGCGGGTGCCGAATTACGATTGGGCATGCCTCGACGCCCTGCTCATCAGGGATGGTGGAGGAATCGCAGGCAGCGAAGCAGCTGGCACAGGTGCGCGGGTCTGCCTCGTCGAGAACTCGAGGGGCGTGGCGGTTGATGCCCCGGTGGCTGAATCGAGCTGAGTGCTGGGGCATGGCGACATATGCAGCCTGCCTCTCTCTTGCATGCTCGTCCAATATCGAGCCAGCTGCGGCCAGTGAAGCTGTCGAATAGCGATGGTGGTCTACGAAGTAGTGTCGTCTTGAATTCATCTTCGAAACGAGACGCTCGTGGCTGAGCTGTTGTGGTGGCCCAGGCCCCAAGTACCTAGGTACTCGGTAGGTGCTTGTACCGGTACGGTGTACCACAACATGCACAAGCCAGCCACGCACCAACCCATCCATCTCAAGCAGCAGACGGTCGCATTGGATGCTGTCCACCATGGCAGGGGCGCAATCATGGCCGTGGGCATTGGTTGGAGGCCTGCCTATCGGCAGCAGACTGCCGCGACGTGACCAGAGCCGCTGCACTGCCCCTAACAGCTGGCGCTGGGCTCCATCTGCCTTCACTCTCGAGGGCTGCCTCGTGTGAGCCTTGCCAGCGTATCATGTCCCTCGCGAGTGGACGGTCCTTTACTCGGCATCTCGGTTCTCACCCCTGGGCTCAGGGACTCGCTTGGAGGCACCAGTTGAACTGGGATACCTCGACTTGCTTCAACTCGACCTCGCCCTTCAGCAGAAACCAGCAAAGTCAAGACGCCATGTCATCGGGCACCGGGCCCGGCACGATTCCCTTGGACAACATGCGCGTCAAGATGTCTTATAGCGAAGCAGCAGCATCAGCCAAGGACAGGACGAAGCCGCCGCCAAAGCCCCCAAAGGTTCCCGCGCAAATGGATACAGAAACAGGCGACGAACCTCGGCAAGACTCGCACCAATTCACACCGCAGCCCAAGTCTGATTCACTGCCCCAAGAGCAGGTACCTGTTCGCAAGTACAGCATGCCAGTCAACGCTCGAAACCTTGTCCATGAAGACATGGGCGAGGGCCGCACAGAGGAACAGCACCCAGATGATTCCAGAGTCCGCTCGCGCTCCAGGCCTACATCCCCAGACGATTTCAGCATCGACACCAAGAGCTCTGGAACAGACTTTGGAGACTCGCAAGAATTCGGGGGCATGGGCTTCGGTGGCGGGGCCGCTCTCAACCAGGCACGCATGCAAGAACTCTACGCAACCATCAACGCCCTCACCAGGGAGCGCCGGATTGCCGAGGAGAAGGCCGAGCGGGCCTCGGAGCGGGTCGTCGAAATGAAGCAGCTCATCGACACTGGCATGAGCGACATCTCCAAGGACACGCGGGCCCTCACCGAGGAGATTGAGAAGCTGCGGGACGAGAGGCGCTTTCTCAAGGAGCAGCTGAGCGATGCCCAGTCGCACATTTTCAGTCTCCAGCCCTATCGCAAAGATATGACGCCGGAGGAGGTTGGACGAGTAGGTCCTGGTGACTCGCAAGAAGCGTACGTTTTGCTCACCGGACACTGCAGGAGTACGATGACCTGGTTGAGGGCGTCCAGGACTGGGTCCAGAAGCTCATGGACCCCGTGTTGGACGACGTCACTGCCGGCACCGAAGAGATCATGTCCCACGCCCGACATCGGCCCTCTGATGCCTCGAGGTTCAGAAAGACTATTCGTCAGTATCCCGACCTGGTTCACGCATCGATGCTGCCCGAGACGGATGAGGACATAATCGTGGGTGTAATCCTGCGCTACCTGCACGACAACATCTTTCAAAAGATCCTCTACGGTTCCATTCAGCATTATACGGAAATCATCAGCTTTGTGGAAAACCTGCTGCAGACTGCAGTTGAGCCCAAGAGAGGTAACTCGACCCGGCCCCATGGTCTCCAGAGGTGAAGCAGACCCTGACGGCAGCTTGTAGATCTCTTCTCGGTCCGCACGTGGACCGCCGAAGCGTACAATGCCCTGCTCAGTGCACCCCAGTTCAAGCCTGTCCGTGAGAGACGCCGCAAGGACCTGACGTTGGAACTGGGGTCGATCCTCGGAGTGTTTTCCAAGAAAGACAAGACGCAGTGGCTCTGCGAGGGCATCGAAGACAACTGCATTGAACCTGCGATGAAGCTTTATGAGAAATTCCAGGTGTCAACGCACCACTTCTACCTCGACGCGAACTCATTCATGGCCTGGGGCTCCAACAGCCAGCTCTTATCGTCGCCCGAGTTCGTCGCCGTTGTCGACAAGCTCGACTGCCGCAACATCCTGCAGAACCGCAAGGCGTTCAGCCTCGCCAAGCTGGACCCGCAGCCGTCGAAAAAGGAGCTGCACCACCACCTCCTCAACGTGTGCACGGTGGTGCCTGCGCTGTGCATGCGGCAGATTGGGCAGCGGGACGCCATCAAGGAGCCCATGACGGTGCGGCGGCAGCAGATGCTGGTGGCGTGGGGGCCCGAGGAGAAGCGCAACAAGTTTGTGGACAGTGGCGACAGGACGATTGTGTCGCAGCTGTATTTTGGGGCGAAGAGCGAGAGGTCGGAGAGCAGTTGGACGTCGTCCTTTCGTTGGGGATGAGGAGGTGATCGTTGCGGTGCTCAAGACGATGCTGGACAAGGCGATGTGCGGCTAGAATCTCATGACGGGGCAAGATATCACGGCTGGGCATCGCGGATTGCGCATACGAGTACACACTCAGTTGACGAGCCATACCTTGGACTGCGCTAGGAACCAAAGCCTTGTTAATCTGTTGGACTACGCTCAACGATGGCTGAGCACCTCGCGGCATACGAAGCTCTTGGCCGGGGATGCGGACAGTCGACATTCCGCCGCCCGTGACGCTCTCCCTGCTGGAACACGTGGTGCCAGTGGAGAGCCTCGGATATCCATAGCCTCGGGCACTTTGTCAAAGACGGGGCGCCGAAGCCAACGTGCACTGCAGCCTGGCTGGGCTCCCGTTGCGGCTGAAGATGCACCCATGCGTGGTGTTGCGGCTGATGGTGAGCTAGCAAGTACAGGTACAACTTCAGCGGGTGCCTGGAAGCGCCCTGGCGCTGGAAACTGCACGACTGACCCCCGCCTGGAACCGTGAATGGGGCGTCAGCTTCAGTGGGCGCAGGCTAGGTGCTTGATGAGCCGCAGGGCATCACCCGCATCCATGCGATGAGAGTGAAAGCCATCAATCGATACACGAATTCCCCTGAGCAGGGCGGCTTCCATGCCATGTTCATGTCGCCCATCAGACATGTTTGTCCCGGGTTGGCCACTCAGGCGACGGTATCGGTGAGCAAACGCCTCCATCGTCTTACATCTCGGCTCAGCTCGACAGACGCTCCTCTCCCACTCTCATCTCCGGCTCATACCATCCCCCCTCGACGCTGTTGGCCTTTTTGTTTCGTATTTCTCTGTCTTTACGAGACCGTTGTGGTCGCAGTATGTTTCGGTCGCTCAAGAAAAAGGCCGAAGCTGCTCTACATGGGCGCAAGTCCCCCAAGACGCTCAACTCGCCCGCCACCACCGACCCAAATACGAGCATAAAGTCCCAATCCCGCGAGCCCTCAATACAGACCGAGCAGTCCATCGTGCCCTCGGAGACGGAGGCGAGTCAGCTGCGGTTTCAGGAAGAGCCGGAGCCGGAACCCAAGCCGGAAGAGGAGCAGGACTGTGATCCGTATACTCCCAGATACGTGCCCTTTACCGAGGCATCGGTGGCAAAGAGCAGCATGATCGGCTCCAGCACGTCACGCTACGGTAGGGTGAATCCTGCCATAATGGAGGGCTTTGGAGGAAACGACGAGTCCATCTGGCTGGTGGATGACGAGGAGACGGACGAGGAGGCGAAAGCCGCGACTCGAGGCGCCACCGAACCAGATGCCCCAGACAGCAACCCTCACATGGATCAACCAGGACCGTCTGATGAGCAATCTTCACACCGCAGGTTCCGGTATCAAACCAACTCGGACCTCCTCAAGGACGATTTCACCACAACCGCACCAACATCGACTGCCAGCCTCCTCCCAGAAATACAAACGCCCCCAGAACAAACGACGGCAGCGAAACAGCCTGGATATGGCCCGATTTCCTCCTCCATCCTCGCCGGCTTCGACTCTGGAGACGAACACGAGACGCCGCCGCTCCCAGCCACTCAGGTCGAAGGAGCCTGGTCTGACGACTCTACCTCTACAAACCCGTTCGTTGCCCTCTGCGAGCAGCAAGATCTTGCCATGACGGTGGCATATCTCCGTCGGCTGGATCAATGCGGTGATAATGGAGACGAGTTGGCTGATGATTTCAGGTACGCGCCCCGGGTCGTAGTCTCTGTCACTGCCCCCGATGCCGGGTGCCTTTAGAGTTGAGGGTACCAAAGCCCAAGTTTGCTGCTCTCTCCGGGCTGTCCTGTTACTGGAATTTCTGCTTCTTCCTGTTTCCTCAAGGCCTCTTTATTACCAAGCCGTGCTAAGACGATTTTCTTCTCCAGCTTTGGACAGCGGTATTCAAAGGCGGCAGATACCGCGGATATCGTCGTCACCCATCAACGAACACCGGCAGAGCACCTCAGTGGCGAGCACGACTGCGCCATTTGCATGGAGACCAAAGAGGTGGCCTTGTTTCCTCGCTTCTCTTTGACGGCGACTTGCAAGCACCCCCCTTCAACGTGCTTGGACTGTGTGAGCATGTCGATCAAGTGTGATTTGAACAACAGGCTCTGGACCGAGATTCGCTGTCCAGAGTGCAAGGAGCTGCTAGAGTATGTCGATATCCAGCGCTTCGCGGATGCGGTAACGTTCCTACGGTAGGTACTACCTTGTATTGCGTATTGAGATGGGTCGTGGCTAACAGCAGCGACTCAGATACGAGACCCTGGCTCTGAGGGCTGCCATGTCTCAAGCGGTAAACTTCATTTGGTGTACATCCGGCTGCGGCTCCGGCCAGATCCACGAGTCCGGCCGGGAGCAGCCCATCGTAACTTGCTTGCACTGCCATCACCGGTCCTGCTTCCAGCACAACGTCCCCTGGCACGAGAGCCTCTCGTGCGACGAGTACGACCGGCTGCTCGCCGACCCCGAGAACTTCCGCTCCCGGATCGAGATGGAGAACGAGGGGCTGTCGCAGGCGCAGAGGGCGCAGGTGGACGCCGACAGGGCCATGGCTCAGGGGCTGCTGGCAGAGGACCAGGCCGAGGCTCGCCGGCGCGAGCAGAGGTGTCGCGAGGAGCGGGAGCGGGCGAACAAGGCGGCGGCCCTGGCGCGGCGCATCATTGCGCGGAGGCAGAGGGAGGAGAGGCAGAGCCGGGAGACGGTTAGCAAGACGACGAGGCCGTGTCCTGGGTGTGGGTGGGCGATTGAGAAGAACGAGGGCTGGTACGTGTCCGACACTTGCATTATCAGCTGGTGAGCATTGCTAACACATCTCTAAAGCTCACACATGACTTGTAAGTTTTCCCTATTCCTCTTGCAGTCGTCTCTCTAGCGCACCCCCACGCAATGTTCAACTCCCTTCTTCCATATCCCACCCGAGACAAGCCGAAACCAACAACCATCGCAGGCATCAAGTGTCGCCACGAGTTCTGCTGGTCCTGCCGCGAGACGTGGACCGGCGGCCACAGCATCAACTGCACCAACTACCGCCTCTAGCGGACCCCGAGCCGCTGCACGACGACGGCTCACACCCGCCGCGGGGACACGCCTCGAGCAGTCCGTCGCTGACAGACTCGCAGGCACCAGGTGCAGACACGAGTTTTGCTACGAGTGCGGCGCGGACCACAGGCAGATCCTGGCGAGGGATAACAGCGCGCACAAGGAGAGTTGTCGGCTTCATCCGAGCCAGATGCCGGATGATGGGGATGGCGGCGATGTTCCGGACTCCGATTGATGTTGGGCTTTGCATTTTGCCATGGGCGTGCTTGCTTTTGCATGGTGTAGATGGAGATGGATGCAGCTGCATGTCGCACATGGCTCTGTTGGACACGGATCAATAGACAGAACAAGGTGTCTTTGATATCGCTCGGCGGCGAAGAAACATGAAATGGGTCGGCTCAAGGAGCGGCGGAGACGCGAGACGCTCACGAGGTAATCGTCTTGTTGGACCAACGTCCCAGTAGCCGGGTTATCTAGACGGCTGTATTGTACACTTTGATGCCTGCGCATCTCTCCTGCTACCACAAAATAGCTCAAATCCTGGTGTGGTAGTTTCCTCCTCTTCCCATGCCGTATCATCCTCTTTCTTTACAAAGCCGCCAGCTCCTCCATCCTCCGCTCCAGCTCGGGCACCTGCCTCAGCTTGACCTCGAGCTCCTCCCGCTCATCCTCGAGCTTCATCCGCCTGTCCGCGTCGAGCTTCGTAAACACGTAGTTGCCCTGCCCGTCAAACTGCAGGATGTGCGTGTGGTACTTCCACAGGCTCCGGCGGTGGCTGACGGTCATGAGCGTGATTCCCAGCGCCTTGGCGTTGTCGTACATGACCTTCTCCGTGTCGAGCGTCACGCTGCTCGTGCACTCGTCGAGGATGGCGTACTGCGGGCGGTGGTAGAAGAGCCGCGCCATGGCCACGCGCTGCTGCAGGCCGCCCGAGAGCACGTCGCGCCACTCGGCCTCGGCGTCCCAGCCTTCGTCGTACAGCTCGACGAGGTGCTCGAGCCCGAGGATCTTGAGCATGGAGAGCAGGTCCGCGTCGGTGACGCCGCGGGCGCGCATCTGCCGCAAGGAGTCGGGGTATATGATCTGCTGTCGGAGCGAGCCGCGCGAAAGGTACGGGCGCTGGGGGATGTAGAAGATGGCGCTGAAGGGGGGCTTGTAGACGGTGCCGCCGTAGACGGGCCAGAGGCCGCCGAGGATGCGGAAGAGGGACGACTTGCCGCAGCCGTTGGGGCCGACGACGAGCAGGTGGTCGCCGTACTTGAGGGAGAAGGAGAGGGCCTTGACGAGGACGTCTCCGTTGGGGGAGACAATCGGCCTAAGCAGACGTCAGCTCAATGCGAAGTTTGTTTGTCGTCGCGGGGTGGGCAACTCACACGTCGATGAAGGTAATGTCCTTGCTGCTGTGGATCGTGCCGCGGCCCTGCAGCACGGCTTCGTTGCCCTCGATGCCCGAGGACGAGACCAGCTTCTTTTCGAAATGGCCAGACTGGATGTCGTCCATGACGTCCAGCAGTGAGGCGACTCGAGAGGTGTAGCCAGCCAGCTCCATGATTTCCCTGTACGAAAACATGATTCGCCCAAACGCATCCGACGCCGACAGGAGCATCCGCCTGTTGGTGACGAAGCTCTCTGTCCTGTCTCCCATGTTCATCGCGACCTGCCCGGGCATCTTGATAAAGACGGGCACGCTGCAGAGCAGCAGGCCCAGGGCGCCCCAGAAGTACTTGATGACAAAGTCCTCGATGAAGCCGTGGTAGAAGCGCTGCCGGAGGATGTAGTTGACGTGCTTGATGAGCGTAAAGTAGCCCTTGTCCAGGGTGTCCTTTTCGGCGTCGTGGCCGGCGTAGATTGCCACCTCTTCGCTGTAGTCTATCAGGCGGGAGTGCTGGAACCGGAACTCGCCCTCGAGCCTCGCCTCGTCGGCGACGTACTTGCCAAACGGAGGGGTCAGGATGCGCAGGATGTTTGCAGAGACCTGGACCAGCAGCGACATGAAGACGACGCCCTCGCCGCCGACGCTCTTGGACAGGGAGTAGGTGTAGATGGTCTGGCCGGGGTCAGCAAGGGAGTCGGCGAGCGAGCGCCATGGGGAGGCAACACACCATGTCGAGCAAGGGCTTGGCCAAGTTGCTGTACAGCTCGGCCAGGCTGTTGGAGAACTTGGAAACATCCACGGCAATCAGCTGGTCGGGGTTCTTTATCCGGTCGTCGAGCGCCGAGATGCCGTAAAAGGTCAGCTTGGACAGGTACTTGTCGTGGATGTGCTGCGTTAGCCGTGTGCGGTACTTGAGAGACAGCTCTGCTTGGTGATATGACAGCTGCGCAGATATTAGCCTCTGTATGCAGGGTGGCCGGTGTTTGTGGGAGCAATCTCACCATGGAGTTGGTGAAAGTCGCGGGTACCGCGATGAGCATCCACCACACGATGTTCTTCAGGAAGTCCTTGCCATTGCCCTTGACCAGCGCCTTGACAATGGCGCCGTCCATCTCGGCGACGCGCAAGCTGATGAGCGTCCGCAGCACCAGGAAGAAGCTGTGGCTAATCAGCAGCCGCGTCTCCTTGGTGCGCCAGCCCGGTATCACGATGCGCAGCAGCCGCAGCAGCGAGCGGAAGAACTCGCGGTTCAGCGCGACCTTCTTCTTGGGCGTCTCCTCGCCAGACGACGCCGCCGACACGGTGCCGCGGCGGGCAGCGCGCTGGTGGGCCTCGCGCGCGGAGGCGGCCTTTTGCTCGGCGATGGCATGGCGCACGCGGTTGACGAGGGCGACGAAGAGGGTGATCCAGACGGCGCGCGAGATGCGCGTGCGGTTGGACAGGTACAGCCGGGTGAGGTCGGACACGATGCTGCGGACGGTCCGGTCGCCCGGCAGGCCGAACTTGGACTGCGATGCCATGGCTGTCTCTCGCTCGCTCGGCAGGGAGTAGGGGCAGGACGACGTTCGCGGCGGGCGTCACGAGCGGCGGCGCATCGGTTATGCTGGTGGCGAGGGGATGCTGCGAGGCGCCAGGTGGCCAGCATTCAGGGTCGCGGCCGGAAGGATACAGTAATCGACGCCGTCTAGAATGTCGATTCGTCGTCGCAGAGCACGGCGGCCTCGGCCAGAGGCCCAGTGACAGCCAATGCACCTCCAGGCTCCGGCTGCCAGCCGGGCATGTGATCGGCGCTCCAGCCACAGTTCACCCGCAAACGCACCAGCCACATCTGTGGGGTGCATTTTCTCCTCCGCATGACAGTGGGGTATCAAAAAGCAAAACGATTGATTCTGCTCAGCCCACCCGCGACTATTGCTGCTGCTTCATCGCCAATATGTCGGACGACGAGAACCTCTCCATCTACGACGAGATCGAGATCGAGGACATGACCTTTGATGAGGCGCAGCAGCTGTACCACTACCCGTGCCCCTGCGGCGACCGCTTCCAGATTGCCCTCGATGATCTCCGCGACGAGCAGGACATTGCCGTCTGCCCCAGCTGCAGCTTGATGATCCGCGTCATCTTTGACCTCGTACGTTTCTGCCAAGGATGTGTCCTGCGCGTGACAGCAACTGACTTTTGCAGGACGACTTGCCCAAGCCTCCCCCATCTAGCAACTCGGGCAGCCAGATTCCCATCGCCGCCTAAGCGCTCCACACGACGATATCCAAAGCCGTGCCCGACTTTCAACACTCGATATCCTTCAGTCACCGAACCCGCTTGGCCTTTGCAGCGACCGAGCAGACTGCCGCGACCAGGTTGTGTCTAATGTCCCAGGACCAACTGACTCAGAGAGAGGCAACAGTCGTCTGGCGTACGGCCACCCTCGACAGGGCGGCCGCTCTGGACGGCGGTCATCGCGACCAAGGACAGCTTCAAGACATCTTACCAGTGTCGATACGGGAAAGGGCATCTGTGGCATGCCCGCAGTCATTTATGATCTGGGCAAGTGGCCATTCTGAAGGAAGAGCTGCACGGCAGCGACGATTCGCATGTCTCAGAACATCGGAAGCAGTTGGTTTTGTGTCCGTGGCACAAGAAGCGGCTCCTTCTAACATCGCCCGCCGCCTCAAGGCACAGCCCAACATTGGGAACCATATAATTAGGTCGGATGTGGCCGGAGATGGCTCGCAGCCGCAGACGACGACGTGGCGGCGTCGCTCGCGTCGATGCGTCTCCCCAGCGAGGGCGTGCACGCCGCCGAGCCGCCTCATGTTGCTCAATATACACTTTGAAGCCTCAAGCATGTATCGGAGCAGCCCCCATGTCGGCCCCGAGTGGCTCGCGTTTCGACCCACTGCCCATATCTCTGTGCGACGTGGAAGCAAGACAAGCGTCACGCCCCAACGGCATGCACCACCACTCGTTGGTTACTCGGGTCGAAAGCCATTGGATTCAAAGTTTTGTTGAAATTAGGCTCCTGCCAATGGCAGGAAAAGCCTCGGAGCCGATCCAAGATGGATGGCCCCAGGCTCGTGGTATCTCTATGCTATTAAACGCCGGTCCTGCCTGAGGCGTGTTCTATGAGGGGTGGCGCGAGCAACAGCCGCGCGTGTCGTACAGCATCATTACTTCGTTCCCAATCGCTTTGTCTATAACATGACCAAGCCCATGATGCAGAATCCCAGCAAGCCGACCATGGAAGCCTGCATTTGTTGCGGGATGGCGCCTCCTGTTACCTCTGCGGTATGGGACGTCGTGGAATTGGGTCGCGCGGTAGGGATAACGGTGGTTGTGACGTGGGCTTGCCAAGATTAGCCGATGCGGAGCGAGCTTGGCCATGTCTTGGGGGACTCACTGGCTGTACTATTTGACTGCGAGACGGAGAAGGAGATGACGGACGAGTGGGTGCCATAATCGCTTTTGCTTGGGGAAGCGGCATGGCTCTCAATGGCAGCCGAGGAGCTTGTCCAGGCCACGGAGAGTGTCGTGGCAGGCGACGCCGCGATGGTGTTGGCCGAAGTAGCAACAGCAATGGCTGCGCTCGCGAGAACGCTGAGCAGGGCGAAACGCATGGTATCGACGGAGGTCTGAATCGAAGTCGAGCGGACGGGACCGAGGACGGCGGCCAACCTGACGACACTCGGGTCGGTCTTGAGATGAAGGCGATGTATGCCGACCGCAGCTGCAACAACAGGGACAATGCAGTTATAGCGCCAGAACTCTGGGTCTGGGCATGGCATCACGGATCCCACAAAACGGAGAGATGAAGCAAGGAAGGAGGAGAATTACTCCGTACATGACATGATGGGGAAACTTGGCAATGAACCAAACGCCGGGAGAAGGATCCGCTTCGCCACCCACGCCGGTCCCACGGACCGCAACGACTCCAGAGGCTCCAGCAGAAGTGCAGGGCTCCGTGGTGGACACGCTATTACGGTGGAGGTGCGAGAGCGAACGAGCCCCTGGCTGGTCCTGGTGACTGGCCGATGGGACTACGATACGGACTACTCGAACGGAGCAGGCCTCGGAATGCTGTCTTGGCCCCCTGCCAGCCTCGTCCCTGTGCATGGATGGACTAGCAGATTTGCAGCAGCGTGCATATCGGGCAAGGCTCGCTACGGCTAACAGCTCGCACGGCCAGACGAGGCGGATCAGTCTCACTGTGGCGGCCCCATCCATCCGAGAATTGCACCGGGGTGGGCGAGTCACTGTCCATCGCCGATCCCACGCCGCCAAACGACCCTGGCAGCTGTCGCGAGGGAAAAAGACGCGTCCATCCAACAATAGCACAGCAGGCCGTTGCGTCATCTCCTCCTCGAGTCAGCAACCATCGCCCACGAAAGGCCCCCAAGCTACGGACGGCAACACGCCAAATATCGAACGCGCCCCATCAGGATTCTCTGCAGGCTGCCGCGTTTTAGGCCAATGGCCCAGGTCCGATGCTGCCGGCCGCGTTGGCCTGCAATTCGCTTTATCTCAGGGAGATGAAGCGTAATAAGACGCCCCTGCGGACGGCCTGTTCCGTCCGTCACCCAACAAGCTTCACAGGCTTTTCGGGTCTAGAACAGGAAAAGCCGGCCGTTCGTCAGAGTGCCAGTCGCCGCCGGGCCCCTGAGAGCAGCGGCAATTGCGGCATTACCAGTTGGGTCGCTGCTCGCGAGTCGTTTGCCTCTGCTCCTTTCTTGGAAACGGCATTCCCGAATCCCAACACTCCCCGTTGGCTGGTTGGGGTGGAGAACATCGCCCGGTCCAGCAGGCTTCCACAGGTCCACTCTCCAGTCTCTACTGATTATGCGGCTGGTGCCCGTTGGTCGTTGGAGCACTGGAGGGCGTCCAAGGTTGCATCGATGCCCCTGCGGCTGGTGGTGATGCTGGTCTGCAAGCAAGCCACAGACCAAGCCAACAAGCCGCCATCGCGGCCAGGAAAACCCGGCTTTGCGCGCCATTGTCCAACGCAAGCAAGCATCGCTGCGGCTCTGTCCTTGGCACGGCCCCTTCTAGCGCAGTACGAGTAGCTGCCGGCTGATTGATGAAGAGACGACACGTCGGATGCATGTGCGGCTGTGACAGGTGCTGCTCCGAGTTAGAGACGAGGACCGACTGGGGACGATGCGCCGCGATCCGAAACGATGTGAGGCCGTCGACTACGGGGTTGCACGCTCAAGCTGTGCAGGACCAGGCCGCAGGCGCATACCGAGCCAAGTAAATGCAGCCCGGCCTGAAGAGCGGCCACACAAGTTCAACACCGCGCCGTGTGTGATCTGCCATGTGCCCTCCAACCCCCTCCTATGCACTCCCGGCTGGATACGAGTCGTCGTCACTCGGGGGCGATACACTCGGGGGCGACAGATGCACTCGTGCGAGGTCAGGGACTTGGTTGCATGACTTTTTGCACGAGTGTGGTGGCAGATGGCCAACACACACGAGCACACCTGGCATGTGTTATTGGGCCGTCGGTTAAAGAGCTCGCCACTTGGCACGGCGGGTGCCTCACTCGAGCAATTGCCATAAATAGCCACGAGCATTGCGTTGCTGCATGGTTACTGATTGAGGTGTGTGACAGTGGGTACGAAGTATGGAGTAGACGACCGCGTCACGCGCGCATCCATGCCTCGCTCAGACCATCAACCAGATACTACTCGTACGTCTCAGCACCCATTGACCCATCGTCATCTCTGCACGTGCTGTTGCTGTTGCTCTTTCGTTTCAAAGCCGTCGGCCGAGTTCGCAGCTACCAGTGTGCCAGAGCCGTTTCACAGCCACGGCGCCAGCCAGCACAGCAAGTTGCTAACAAAATTGTTCTCAGAAACGTCGTTTTACATCTGTCTGTCTATCACTCTACTCGCTCTCCATGTCTGGGCCACATGACGCATACATCGTCTCGGCCAGCCATCGCTCTCATCGCGATCAAGCCTGCACGTTCTCAAAGAAAAAGGTGGGCGAGCCGGGAAGGGCATTCTCAGCCAGTGGCCCGGTAATATCCACCTCCTTGCCGTCGGCCATGTTGACGCCCTTCTTACCCCCCTCCTCGACGATCAACACATCACAAGTGACCAGACCCGCCGTCCGGGACAGTCCAGGGACCATCTGCGCCAGCGTCTCCTTCTCGTCAAACGCCAGCTTCTGCTCCAAGACGACGCTGGCAGGCTCTCCCGACTGCAGACGCTTCTTCAGACCCTGGACAAAGGGCATCGCCTTCTTCATCTCGCCCATCTTGGCGACCTTGGTGTTCAGCTCCTTTTCGTTGACAGACCTGGTCGCCGGGTCCCACATCTCCTTCAGCAAGTCCAGGTACTTGGCCTGCCACGACGGGAACTTGTCCGACACGTAGATGGTCAGCTTCTTGGGCTGCTTGGGGTCGAACGACACCTCCTTGCCCTTGGCCTTCTTCTTCAGCTGCAGGCTCTCGGCCGAGTTGACGTTGGACGAGGTGTTGCGGACGTAGTCTCGCTTGGCGGACAGGGCCGCATCGACGAGAGGCACCCTGGGGAAGCTGGCGTTGTGGATCGTAGAGCCCTTCTTCAGGACCTCCAGCCAGATGTACTCGGACCAGTGCGGCGCAATGACGGCCATCAACAGAGCTTGCAGCTCAATGTACCGGAAGACCAAGTCCTTGTGCATCTTGATGCCGCCAGCTGAGCACGCCTCACGATAAAAGTCGCGAGCGCTCGTCAGCTCGTAGAGAGCGGCCTTCAGGGCCAGCTTGTAGTTTGTCTGGCGATACTGCCCAATGGCCTCGCGTGCACAGCTGTTCATCTCGTTGTTGAACAGCGCATCCTGGAACGAGTTGGTCTTTCCGGATCGCAGCTCGTTCTGCTCTCGGACCATCTCCTCGCACCACTCGCGCAAAGTGAACAGGCGCAGAATGTTGTTGTCGGCAACATCCTCCTCGAAGTTGGCGTCGCTGACACCGTCTCCAGCATCGGCGATAGCGATACGTGCCGCATCAGCGCCGTACTTCAAGGTCAACTCGCGCAGCGTCATGAAGTTGCCGGTACTCTTGCTCATCTTCTCGCCGTTCAGCATCAGATGCCCGTTGGCACGGACACCACGAGGCCAGTACTCCGGAGGGAAGATGGCCAAGTGCACATACAGGAAAAAGGTCAGATGGTTCGGGATCAGGTCCTTGCCCGAGCTTCGCACATCCAAGGGGTAAAAGTACTCGAACTCGCGGCGCATGCTCTCCAGAGTCTCCTTCGGAATTTTGGAGCCCTTCAGCACGTCGTCGCTCAGCTCGCGGCGGCAGAAGATGTAGTCCCACACCTCGTCAATCATCTGGTCAGCTCCAATGCCGCCAATGCCCTTTTCGCGGCCAAACAGGTCTTTTTGCAGATAGTGGGCGATGGTGTAGTAGGCCATGTAGATGGTAGAGTCACTCAAACTCTCAACCAAGAACTGGGGGTCCCACGGCAGCTTCGAGCCCAGGCCGAAGCTTCTCGCGCACGCCCACTGGTTCAGCCAGTTCAGGACGCCCTCGAAGCTGTTCTTGGTTTCCGTGGTCCACGTCTCCAGACCCTTGCCGTCGGCGTTCTCGACCCACTTCAGGGCGGTCTGTTTCCAGGAGTCCTCGCCGTAGTCCAGGTACCACTGGTCCATCAGGGCCACGATGCAGTCGTCGCCAGATCTGCTGACGACCTTGCGCTCCGGCTCCGAGTACGCGAAAGCCTCTCCGGCGTCAATCAGCTGGCTCCTGACCTTGGGCTTGGCAGTCTCGACTTTCTCGCCCTTGAAGTCGCCAACCTTCAGGACACCCTGGTAGTAGCCCTCCTTGTATGCCAGCTCCTTGGCCTCCTCCAGCTGCTTGGTGTCCTTGGGCGACGCAATCTTCAGCTTCTTGACCAGGAATGGCGCGCACAAATCTCCGTATGAAGGAGTGTCGATGATGGGGATGATTTCCAACTCGGCCCACTCCTTCTTGATGCCGTAGTAGTCAGCCTTCTTGGCCAGTTCGGTGATGGTGGCGTAGTCGTCGGGGCTGTCCGAGGGGACAGAGGTGACAACGCCAGTGCCCTTGGTGGGCAAGACATTTTCCATGGGCAGAACCCGAACGCCCTCCTTGTGGCATGACAGAGGGGCGTTGATCAGAGTTCCTACCATGTCAGAACCCAGGATCTCGCCAGCCTTCTCAATGACACCCTCCTTGGCCAGAATTCCTTGATAGGCCATGTTCCGGGCAGCTCTGTCCGTAACCACGTAGTAGGACTTCTCGCCCGCCTTGAAGATGCCATAGCTGATCTTAGGTCCGACGAAGCAGCACGTTTGTCCGTACATGGTCTCGGGTCTCAAGGTGGCAGGCACCAAGAATACGTCGGAGCCCTCCGGGAGCTTGCCCTTGATAGCCTCGGCAGCTTTAGGTGCCCACTCCAAGACTTTCAGCTTCAAAGCGGTGTATTCTTGCGGGTTGACTGCCTCTCCTTCGGCGCGGTCGTGGTCCATGCACGGCTGGCCGTCCTTGATGGAGTAAATGGTGTATCGCTTGCCGAACTTGATCTTGTTCAGCTCCTTCAAGCGGTTCATCTGCCATCTGACGAAAGCATCGTAGTAAGGGTTGGCGTCGGTGGTGACAAACGATCTCCGCCAATCGATTCTGCATCCCAGGTTGGTCAAGTCGCGGATCGCCAGTGGCGGGAAGAATTCCAGCCAATACTGCGGGTCCGCGAACAGGTGAATCTCCTCCTGAGGAATGCCAATCGACTTCATAATCTGGAACTGGTACTTCAACTGGGCAGTCTTGGCTTTGGCTTTGCTCTTGTTGGTCGTGAACTTGGTGACGTCCTCGTTCTTCGCCTTGTTGGCCCGGGGGGCAGGCGTCTCCTCGGCAACCTCCCCGTCCTCCGTGTATCCCGTAAAGTCCCGGCCAAACAGGTTAATCTCGTTGACCAGCTTGTCGGCGCACGCCTTGATGGGCATGCCCGTGCAGTGGAACGCCATGGGGAACAAGGCCCGCTTGCCCTGCATCCTGGCCACGCCGGCGGCGAACTCGACTTTGCTGGCCGAGAAGGTGTGCCCGGCGTGCAGGACGCCGTTCATATAGGGATACGGCATGCATCCAAAGAATTTTGGCTGCCTCTCTCGCAGTTCGGCGGCGGAAATGGAGTGCAGCGGCACCTCCTGGATCGAGGGGGCATCTTGTTCGAAGACACGGTCTGCCGCCCACTGCTCCTGATACTTCTTCTCGACGGCAATCAAGGAATCTCGCTTCTCGGTCTGAGGAAAATCAATAAAAGTGTTCTACAGAGTAATGGAAGCACAGCTTTCACATACCCCTTTCAGCTCCTTGGTCTTGGACTGGGATATGCTGAGGGCCTCCATGGCCTTGGGTGTCGAATCCATTGTCGCAACGCTTTGCAGTGTAGTTGGCGATAACTCGCGGAAATCCAAACGTCTTGTCGTATTTATGCGTTTCAAACGCTCGTCGCTTGACTCCTTTGCAGATGCGAACTGCGCCGTGCTGACCGTTGACTCTGGCCACGGGCAATTTTGAGTCACAGCCCAGCGAGGTCGAGTTGAGGAGGGGTGAAAATCGATCGCGGGGCACAAGTCAGGGTGCTGGTGCTGGTGTGGCGCAAGCAGATCCTGGTCCCGTGAGGCGGTGCTCTGTGGCTGCCCCATCCAGCCTAGGCCATGTTCCTTGGAGAGCCTCGACAGCGTCAGACGAGACAGACTCGCTCCTCGCTCATTCCTACGGAGTACATCGGGCCCAGGAGTCACAACTTCACGGCACAATGTTCCCGACGCTCACCAGACGATTGGCCCAGTCGGCAAAGGAGCCCGTTGCGAAGCGGGCGCCGCTGACCGTGGCCAGCAATCCGTACAAGGCGCGAAAGGTGTGGCCGCCGAATTTCAAGGACCTGAACCACCAGCAACAGCTCCGGTTCGAGAAGAAGTACAAGCGCCGCATCTTTCTCGCGAGCAGGTCGCCGAGGTGGGAGAAGGGCATCAAGTTTGCGCAGCTCGCGACCATTGCAGGTCGGTTCCGTCCAAGTCGCGGATCTCCAGACCAGCACTGACTCTTACTCAGCCGCATTGGTATGGCTGCTCTTTTACTCCGAGTTTGAGTGGTGGGGGAAGCAATACAAGCCATCTGAAGAGGTTCGTTCGTCGAGTTGGTCATTCACAGGCCGTGTTGCTGACCTGCACCAGATGCGCCGGCATGCAGCCAACCTGTTCGGCGTCCTCGATCCCGAGAAACGATACGAGCGACGAAAGGATGCGCCCGAGACGAGCCCACCTACAAAGAGCCCGGAGTCGGAGTCCAAGTGAGCTGTACGATGTCATGTACATCTTGTGGCGCTCGGCGTTATACCCCCTGTCGGATCAACATGTACGAATACCTTTGAACATATCATTGGACTCTTCTCCTCTCAACTCAGCCTTTCCTGCTGCATCATCGCCCTGCCCAGGCAAAGTTTCCACTCATGCCGAGACCCGAGCCCAGCCCAGAGCCCCTCCCTTCGTTGACGGGGCGCTTCGCAACAGTCCCTTGCGCTCTTACGCCCGAGACGATGCGGTCCAGGCCCGTCTCGATCACCACTCCTCCTATAATCATCTCCGACAGCGTAGCGTGCAGCGTCTCGAAGTTGAAGATGAGGTCCAGCTCGCACACGTTCTCGAAAAGCTTGTCCAAGGCCTCGACGTAGACTTGTATCAGGTCGATGAGGGCGAGCGGCGACTCGGTCGACGTAGATATTACGATGAAGTAGAGGGTCGCATAGTTGCGGTAGGTGACGAGCGAGGGCACGTCGTTTTGCTCCTGGGACGACGTGTGCGAGGTGCCCGACGCGGCGAGCAGCGGCGGCAGGGGCAAGAAGTTGCAGGAGCCGGACGGCCGGTTCGACACGAGGGTGAAGATCTCGGATATCAAGCGCTGCTGGATGCTCGTTTCCTGACGCCGCACGTTAGCCTGCGCCGGCGCAGAGGGCGGGCATTCCGCGCGTGACTTGCCAGCTGCGTGTAGAACTTGGTCAGCCGAGGCTGGCCCTGGCCGTTGAAGACCAGAAACGCATTAATCATTGTCGAAGAACGAGGCCGGGCTCGTCATCCTCGCAGCGCATGGGCAGACGAAGCGGCGGGTTGACAATGCAATGGTGGGGCTCGATGAAGTCAAGCAGATGACTAACTGCCGCTCGGCCAGGCGCTTGGGCCAACCGCAGCGTGCAAGGGCCCTGCGCTGCAGCTTGACGTACGAAGTTACAGCGCGGGGAGCTCGATCCGACGCCGCTGCAGCATCCTCCTCCTCTTCCTCCACCTTTGCCGCGGCCACGACGACGACAATTGGCCCCGGGGATAGCCGTCTGCGATACTCGCTCCCTTGTACTCTAGCCTCACCATCTCCGCATCCATCCCCCATACCTCGAAGCCCCCTGCGCCGACTCCTCGTCAACGTTCCTGCGCCAGCGACCGACCCACTCATCATCATGTCTCGACAAGGCTTAATCCAAGCTTCGCGGCTCGTCACACGCGCCGCCCAGAGCACCCGCGCCAGCTTCCGTCTCGTCCCGTGCGTCTCCCGCGCCGTCCTGCCACAGCCAATCTCCCCGCGACGGCTGTTCATGGCGTCGGCGACCCGAGCGAGGGGCATCATGCCGGACACCGAGCATCCCGTCAAGGACGATGCCGCAAAGGCGGAGCCAACGTACGGGGTGGTTGAGCTCTCCGATAGCAAGTACCATGAGCTGGCGGACGCCTACCTGGATGCCGTGCTGGCCAAGTTTGAGCAGCTGCAAGATAGCAGGGAAGACGTCGACATTGAATTCTCGGTGCGTCGTCCCGTCGCCAAAAGCCCACGTTTGCGCCCATGCTGACATTCTGACTCCCTGCTGCAGGCCGGCGTCATGACCATCACGGTAGCGAACAAGGGCACCTACGTCATCAACAAGCAGCCCCCGAACAGGCAGATCTGGTTGTCATCGCCCATCTCCGGCCCCAAGCGCTACGACTGGTGCATCGTCGGCGAGGGCCAGGGCGAGAAGGAAGGCACCGGCTCCGGCAACTGGATCTACACGCGGGACGGCATGAGCTTGAACAAGCTCGTCCTCGAGGAGCTCGACGTCGCCATCGATGCGCCTGCCGAAAGCTAGTGACTGCCGTCGGCAAACGAGATACATTCAATCCTGTAATTTTCGGGCGCTGGTCTGGCATGGCATGACTCGAGCCAGCAAGGCGATGTGATATCCCGTCTTTGCGCATTACTGTCTCCAGGTTTCCTTTCAAGCCAATGCAAGATCATACAGCAATGTGTGCCGTTGCGCCATGTCCTTCCTTTGCTGAGTGGACAATATCGTACATGTTGTGGTTGGTTGGCTGATGACTCGCTCGTCTCGGTGTGGGCGAGCAAAGTCGCTTCTTCCGTGACAATTGCGTAGAGCCGTCCCTGAAATAAACCGCCTTGTTTCTCATGGTTCTCGGCGTATTTTAGGCGGGATTCCCTACATCGGGGACTCAATGATGGCATGTCAATGCAGAGCGTCGCAATCGGTCTCATTGCCCAAATAGCGTCACCGCAGGCAAAGCCCCATGCTCTTGTTGAGCATGGCAACCGTCATATCATAATGCCTCATGGCCGTCTCCTGCTCCCCCTTCATATCATTCCTATCCTCACATTAGCCTCCCTCATTCTTCGCCCCCCATATCCCTCCTTTCTCACGCAACAAGCAGGCAAACTCACTTCTGCTTGCTCTCGTGCACCACCATCTTCCAGTTCCTCCTCTCGCGCGCCCGCTGCAGCCGCACCCGCAGCAGGTTCTTCAGGATCCGGTGCTCCAGCCCCCTCTCCCTCGCCGCCGCCTGCACGAACCACAGCGTCCGCTTCGCGCCCTCGGCGTCCCACGGCGCCGCGCCGTCTCCGGAACCCTCTCGGAAGGCCGCCCGCAGCTGGTCCCGCGCCACGTATCGCGCCGGCGACGAGAACTGCACCGCCTGCAGCAGCGCCCGGTAGAGGTGTCGATAGGCGTGCACAATGTCCATTTTTGCGACCATGGCTTTTGTGTTGGTCAAGTTGCGCTCCTCATTGCGCTGCCAAGTCCAGTTGAAGATGGTGTGCGAGGTGGATGTTTTCAAGTTATTATGGCCCACGGCCCTTCAAGATCGGCGGAGCACGGGCCATCCGCATGTGGGCACGGCGTTCACCAAGCCACGAGACAACTGACGCAATATACGAGGTACGCAAGTATACTTTCAAAACGACGCTTTTGTTACACATTGATCAGTTATTCCTGACTGAGGTTGTTGAAATACACTCGAGGTATCTATGTCTTCGCTCTCTCCTTGTCTACCGTAGTGGCGATTAACACATTCAACGGCGTCAGCCTCGTTACCTCCCTAGGTGCCTTACCTTGCCTTCCGTGTCATCGTCCTCGCAGTCTATGCGCCGCTCATCAGAAATCACACCCTAATCCCACAATGCGCCGTATCGTTGCGATGCCGTCCTGTGCTAGGTATGCAGGTCTACCGTTGGCGTCTCCAAACCGCTCCCGGCTGGCCATCTCATCGTCCAAGTGATACCGACTCAGGCGAACTTTGCGTTTCCGTATCCCCGAGCGACGTTGCGTCAAGGCCTCATGCCGCCGTCTATATGCAAAATTCTATTCGCGTAAATGCACATGAACCTCGTTTCAGTTGTTGCCGTTGCGACTGCCCTCCTCTTGCTGCCCAAGCGGCGCATAACGGCCTTGGCCGCTGCCGGTGCTGTCGTCGCGCCTGCGACCGACGACTCTAGATAGCCAGCCGCCGATGCTTCGGTCGTCGCCGCCGCTTGTCTGGATCTGTGACTTGTTGTCGTCGTCGATGTCGGCGCCGGGTTCGAGGGACAGGCTAGGGAATACACTCGACGCTCCCATGGCGCCACGACCAGAGCCAACCGGCGACCCGCCCCGCATAAGGGATCCCGTCTCGGCGTGGATCGAGGGAGTGCCAACTGCTGTGCTCGCATCGCCAAATATAGAGTCCATGTCCTCGAGGCGGACGCCGCAAGTCTCTGGGTAAATGAAGTATACTGTTTCAAGGGTCAGTCGTTTGCTTGCCTGCTCCTGCTCTCCTGTTAGACCTACCAATTACAAAACTCGCCACGCAAAAGAACGCGTGGACGAGGTAAAGACGCCACTTGATCCATTCTTGCAAAATCGGAGTCATCTCGCCGACGAGCCAGTTCGCAGCCCAGTTCGTGGCCGTCGACAGACTGGCGCCCTTGGATCGGATGCTGAGAGGGAGAATCTCGGGAGGATAGAGCCACGGGATGGGTCCCCACGAGTAGCCAAACGCCGCGTTGTAAATCATGACGAAGAGCACCACCATTCGCGGGGTCCACTTGATGTCGAGATAGATAAAGTAAGAGATGAGAGACAGCGATATGGCCATGGCCACTGCGCCGGAAAGCAGGATTGCTCGTCGACCCCATCGATCCACGAGATACCAAGGCGGAATGGTGGACAGGAAATAGGTGATGCCGTTCAAGCCAGTCATGAGGACGGCATCGTGGCCAACCCAGCCTGCCGACTCGAAGACGTAAGGAGCGTAGTACGAGATGACGTTGATGCCGTTGAGTTGCGCCAGGCCCTGGGCAGACATGGCGATGAAGACTCGGGTGCGGTATCTGCGGAACATGTCTGCGTATGTGCGCTCGCCTTCTTGGCGCTGGAGCAGCACGTTCATCTTGATTTCGCGGTACTCCTCGCGCGCCTTGGGGTTGTGAATATCGCCGCCGCCGTACAGGTTGGCAATGACGACCATGCCCTCTTCGTCATGGTCGTTGTCGAGAAGCCATCTGAAAATTGTCAGCAAATGTGCTACGCAGGGCAATGGTCAGACCTCGTTACCGTGGAGATTCCACTATGATCAAGCTTCCCAGGCCCAGCAGAGCCCCCATAACGCATTGCATCATTAGCGGCACGCGCCAGGACAAGTTGCTCTCGATGAAGCCGCAGCCGTAGTCGACCCAGACGGATGTGGTATAGCCGATGATGTTGCCAGAGAATTCAATGCACGCCAGCTTTCCGCGGTTGTGAGGGGGAGAAATCTCCGACTGATAGACCGGGACGATGGTCGACAGCATACCGACGCCAAGGCCAGCAATAATACGCCCAAGCATCATTAGAGTCATCGAGGTAGCGAGGGTCTGGAGAGCACCTCCGACGAAGAAGATGCAGGATCCATAGAGAATGGTGCGCCGTCGGCCGATGATGTCTCCGACGCGCCCGACAACCAATGAGGCAACAAAGGCACCAATCTCGAGGATAGCGACCATGGTTCCGACTTGGGCTTTGGAGGGCTGGTTGAAGTAGTCGATAAAGTATGGGCCTCTGGGAGTCTGAATGTCAGTTCGAGCTCCTCGGTTGGCTCAGGATCGGTGTCGGGGAGGATATGACGAACGTAATGATGCCCGACATGACGCCTTGATCATAGCCGAAAAGAAAAACTCCGACGGAGACGAATATACTGGTAAAATAGCTGCAACGATGACGGTTAGCACGCGTCGTGTGGCTTTTGGCAACAGGGCGTCGGGGGAGGCTGCGTACAGAAGGGCCTTGCCCGTCAGGCCGTGGATAGAGCCCGACCGTCCCGACATGATAGCGCCGATGCAGCGTTCAGCACGAGAGGGACGACGGGGTGTAACGTGAGGGACCTCGATGGCCTCTTTATCGATGACGCGGGATCGCGGCTGGGAGCGTTGGTAACGCTGCGGCGACGGGTCGTGGATGCGGACCTTCTTGTGATGGCGCGGCCGTCGCTTCTGGACACCGACCAGCAGCTCCTCTTGGAGCTCGTCGGGCAGCTGAAGACGGACGGGGTCGTGGTCGTCGCCGTGTCGCTCGCCAATGTCGCCCGTGTCGGTCCAGGAGGACTCGGAGTCGGAGGACAGCCGGCGGAGTTGAGGGGCGTCGCTTCCCCGGAATGAGAGAAGCGATGCCGACTGGGAGTCTTGCTGGTCGTTGGCGGAGCGGGCAGGGAGGGTCCGCAAGGGAATGTTGGAAGGGAGACGGGAGGAGCTTGTCGGAGGAATTTTGGGCGGTCTTGGGGCTGTCAAGCAGCAGCGCCCACCTGCATTCAATTGAAGGAGGAGGACGGGGCAAGGGGAGCGCAGGCAGAGGCGGAGGCAGAGGTAGAGGCCGTGGAGGAGAGCGACGACGTCGGCCGGCGGAGTCAAACTACCTGTACGAAGTACGGGGTCAGGTGACGGACGGGCACCAGTCAGTCATCGACAACGGAGCGCCTGCAACAGCCGCAGCAGTCTGGGGTCCAGTCCAGGCTCAGAGTACCTTGGGTAGATGCGGTGCGGGTTCGGCGGATTCGCGCGCGGATGGGGTCGGGAGAGACACGAGGCAGAGGTGTCGTCGGGCACAGCCTGCCAATCCGAGGCGCGGTGCGGGTGCGTCTGTCGCAGTCTCGCAGATGACCACTCGTGACGGCACAGGCACAGCGTCACCCGGGGATAGCCACCGAGGCGAGACGCACGATGTGCCGAATTGCGGAGCAGCGAGACAAGGGCGTGCGTGGCCAGACGGCGACGGCGACGGCGACGGCGACAGTGTCGGAGGGCACTGTAGTTGGTAGCCGGGGAAGGCTGGTGCACTGGATCCGTAACGGCAAATAAGCTATAGGTGGTGGACGGGTCGAGAGAAGACGAGACGGGGAATCCAAGAAAGGACTGGCTGGCGATGGGTGTTGAGTCTGAGTTGGAGGAGCACGAGATCACGCCCGCATGGGCTGGTTGTTTGAGGAGTACGGGATGGAAAGGAGACGGACGCCTCGAGCCTTCCCAACACGGTCAGTTCAGCTCGACTCAGCAACCAAAGGCAACGCCCCACGGGGAATGATTTTTCGTAAAAAATGGAAGAAGAAAAAAATGGAAAAAAATGGGGCTCATTTGTGGTTCGCAAGTCTGCATGTGTACTCCGTACAACTGCTGTTGTCCCGTGTCTCTTTTGCAGGCCAAGGGTACCTGCATTGCCCGAAACAGCTTTGCTCCCATCCTGCGGAATATAGGGGGCAAAGAACCGCTCGCACTTTAACTGCGGCCAAGTGACTTTGAACCCCTAGGTAGGTACCGAGGTAATTACCTGTGTCAGCGGTTCGTCCAGCACTCTGTCCAAAGTCAACAACTTCACTGGTTGCCGCAATTCACACAGACGGGCCCTGTCACACTCCGTTACGCGGGCCAGCTTGTCAGCCAGAGAGCCCAGCCAGCGCCCATCAGCCTGGGCATCGTCATCATCATGGCTCTCGTCGTCAGGTGCCGAAGGCGTTAGGTCACGGTGTCGATGCTTGGCACGGGTCGCAGTGGCGACGACGTCAGCCGCCAGTGGTAGCGCCACGTAGCGCCAAGCACTCATAGCATGTACGGAGTACCCTGTTGTACGGATACTTGGTACCACCACCACCGGTTGGCCGGCACGGCAACGGAAAATCGCTGAAAACCTTTACTGGCTAGAGTTGTATCTTTCGTACGTCGCCGCAGGCCTTGCACGGCTGCAATGACAAGCCCGAGGTTTGTCCGGCGCTGAAGTGCGAGCTGCCTGCATGCCGGAGGGTTGCACGGCATGAGAGCTGGCCATCAGATCCGTCGACTGCCCCCGCAGGCAACGGATTCCAGGTGTAGCCTGGCACCAAATACATCACTGCAGCTGGCTGGTCATGGGTATGGCGTTTTGCAGCAGAGTCTCAAGCTCGCCGTTGTCGGCCACGCCGCATGAGCGCCCAGCGCCGACCCCGACCCCGACCCCCGGCGCCGGCGCCGTTAAGCGTTCTGGCGGAGCCCAAGATCGCATGGGATGCACGAGGGCAATTCTGGTCTAGTCCATCAACCACGGATCTTGCAGTAGTTCCCTAGCTGTGGGGCGTGCATTGGGATCCCAAGCAAGGGCTCTTCGAATGAACTGGAGGAACTTGGTATTATCCACCAGTTTGCTCTCGGCCGCCTCCAGAGTCTTCTCCTTCGGAATAGACACAAACTCGCCCCAGTTTCCTGGGAGATGGGGAATGATTAGAATTTCCGAGAAACGGACATGACGCTGGGAACTTGCGACACACATACCGTTTTCATCCCAGTATTCGAGTGCTCTATTACGATGTCGCTTGAGGAGCTCAGGGGGCGGTGGACCCAGCGCCGCAATGAGTTCCGCAAAGTGAGCACCGTCCGAAAAGCTTCCGTCGTCTTTGCGGGCGCTGAACAGAGTCTTTCCTTCAAGGAGATCCCAAGCCTAGAAACAAGCGAGGAGTTGTCAGTGTCTCTGTTGGGGAACTGCAGCATTGATTCAACTTACTGTAAGTCCTACGCTCCAGATATCGACCGGATAACTCCATTGAATCCACAAAAGTGTCTCAGGAGCTCGATACATGATAGGCATGATATCGCCAGCGTGGGGACCAGGGCCAAGTCTGGTTTCTCCGAAATCGGAGAGCAGAAGAGGCCCGACCTTGGGCTTCATGAGGCGGGAAAGGTAGATGGTGCGGTCTTCAAGTTGTTTGCGAGGAACGGGATTCAAAAATTCATTCTTTTCCAATCTTTGGAAAAGAGAATCGTCGTTTAGCCCGAGGAGCAGGTTGCCTGGATGAACATCTGAATCTCCACTCAGCCTCAACGTAATGCATGCCGTGTTCGTGCGTCTGCGTGTGTGCGTATGATGAGAGCAGAGGGCATGCACCTACCAGTGTGCACAGATTGGGCCTCAGTGTGGAGGAAATCAAGAGCTTCGAGAAGCTCCTTGACGGCCCCCTTCACGAATTCCTCATTGAATCCGCGACCGTTCATGAATACCGTATCCATATCCCGGATGCTCATTTGGGAAACTTGAAGAGCGAGCGCGATGTGTTTGCCATGAGGACCGACCACTTCAAAAGAAGCGAACAGCTTTCTGACATTGTTGGCGCCAGGATGCCTGCTAGGGAGGATCTTGTTCAAGTGCTCGTAGAAAGGCAGCTCACGGTGCCGGACGGAATTGTGAATGTAGATTTTGAGGGCTACATATTGGTGGTCTCTACACTAGATGGTTAGCCGACTGTCGCATCCGATATAATGGATTACTCACTGAAGGTCGCGAGCAAGCCAAATGGTGGAGGACGAGCCGTAGCCCAGTTTGGCCACAGTTTGGAACCTGTCATTGAAGACTTCACCTAGACGGACAGGATAAAAGTGTTCTGGTTTGTATTCTGGCATTGTCTCTTCCTCAACGAGCTGATCTTTGCCAATGACATCGAATCCTCCTGATGGGAATGTTCGGGGCTCTGACCGTGGTGGTCGTGCAGTGGACAGCCCAAATTTGGCTGCAAGGCAGCTGAGCGTCCATGATGAAGCCATTGGCAGACGGTAGTGAAGGCGGGAAGACAAAGGTGAGATGGAAAGAATTGGTGAAGGGGGACGAGGGAATCGCCGACAGGCGGTCCGGCACAGGGCCATGACTTTTGCTGTGTGGGGTGAAGAAGAAGTCGGATGGGCAAGGCCTCAGGAGTTGCAGATCAAAGCAATCTTATGCGTTGGGCTCCACTTTTCTGCGGCGCTTTGTGGGGAGAGTTTCTCTGGCAGATGTTATTCAAGTGCATGAGAATGAAGGACATAAATGGGCGGAAAATGTTCAAAGTGTTGCTAGAACGATCGAAAGCCAGGTAAGTAACAAGGCTCCAGACATTCGAAGTTAATCTGTTAACACTTCCTCGCAGCGGTCAGATGTGGCATCGTATGAAACTCAGTAAGGCAACTCGAGTTTTTTTTTTCTATCTTGCCCATATGTGTTTCTACTTCGCTAATATTTCAAAAAAGGGGGGCAAAGGCTCATAAGTCTAGCAAAGATCCAAATGAGACCCAGGACGTTATTACGCTCGCCTTTTACAGCGCCAGAGGAACCAGAATCGGCAGTGCCCATACTGGTGAAGATGGAACTTGTACTTTCCAGGCCAGCCGCGCCGGCCGTTAGAGCTAACTGCCCCGCCAGCTCGTCTGATTTCTTGGAAGGAACTTCTGTCATTGTTGGCTGAGATGGTGTAGAGGAGAGGTTCCGTGAAGGCGATGGGGGTCCTTAAGCTCTATTTGCAGAGTATGGAGGAGATGGAGAGACATGCCGTAGCGCTTATTTTGGCATCGTTGATTCATGGCGAAATCTCACCAGTCAGCACGAGACTTCCATTGCATCTTGACCTTCCGGCCGTCCGACCTGTAGACACAGAACTGGTCTGCCTAGTTGTCCTTCCCCCTTGCCCTGTGACAGCCCTTCGTGGCCGCAGCTCTCTACCTCACCCAGCGTCATTGTCCGCACGGCCAGACACTTGTCCTCTTCCTTAACTTGGCCATGCTCCCGGGCAGGAGGCATATAAACTCAAAATTGGGAGCTTTCCCGGACACCGCACCACCCTTCCCCTTCCAAAGCTCACAGACTTCGTCAGCGCGACATCAGGTACATTTCTGCGACCAAGGTATTTCTTTTGCCCTTCCGATGATGGCCTTGAGCCACCTGGGGCCCCCGACCCTGATGGCGCTGACGACGACGGTGATGATGCCCAAAGGCGCCACGGCCAGCATGATGCAGTCCAACCATCCCATGGCTTCGCTCATAAACTGCATAGTGAACTCGTTCGCCAAAAAAGGCTAGGATTCTGTTCGGCGGAATGCTAGCATACGACTGAATTGCTGCCGTACATGCTCCGTGCGAGGACAGGAATGGAGACATACGGCGTCAGGTCTGTGAACGAATCAATGGTTAGTATTGAATGATGGGGGCTGATGTGTTTAACATACAGCTGTTTGCATGTTGGTTTGGCTTCCACAATTGATAGGGTGACGGAGTCAGGGATACATTGACCGGGTGCTTCAAACAGGACGTGTTGCGGTTGACTAACGGATCATTTTCGGGTACCACCAGCTTTCTTTTTGAGACAATTCTGGTGTATGACTGCCTCGGCTTTGATGTGGGCAACCGCTCGTCGACGAGTCAGGAAGGCGACCAACACTGCGATGTTCATCAAGGGATGTTATCGCGGTGCCGAGATGCTGGAACGAGAGGGCGGTGACGTGCCGAGAGACCAAATTGGAGAAGCCCAGCTGCGAGTCCGGTGCAACTATTTAGAGGATACATGAATTATACGTAGGAAAATGCAGAGAACCGAAGGCCTGCCTTACCTTTGGTCGCGTCGTTCTTGTTGCCTTCATTTGAAATCCTGTCCCGTTACCGGCATTCACAACGTTGGCGTTGCAAGACGTGCGGCACATACTTGCTAATTACCAGGCCGTAAAAAGACACATGTATTGCCTTGGGGTCTAATTCAAGGATGATAGCGGGCAGGCGGCCAGTTGCTCGTTGCTCCTGGCGCCTGGCGCCCATGGCACAACTCCCCGACTCCGTGTAAGTGCGACCAGCAATGTCGCACAGCATTTGGATGACATGTAAATCATACAGATCGCGCGCGTATAGATTATTGAGTCGATCCTTTTGCGAGCGACTCCGGCGAAAGTGAGCAGGAACGTATGGGTGCGTGGGGTCAGAGTTGAGACTGGACGGCGGCGGTACGCCATTGCAATGCAACAAGACACTGCTGGAACTGCCGTCACGTAATGCAACACTCTTGTATAAAATCCAGCTATCTCGGCAGTTGAATTGCTGTCGGTAGAGAAATGGTGGTTTGAAGGCAGAAACTTAGACTTGAAGGGGCATGGTTGGACGCAGTGCCCGGATCGAAAAACATCTCAAACCACGGCTTTCGACCTCTGCCATACGCCGACTCTCACGCTGAAGCCTGCCATAGCACAGGCATGTGTCGAGAGCCAACAGCAAGTGAAACAAACTGCAAAGCAAAAGTCAGCACGGCATCGTTGACACGAACGCGAATGCCCCCTACCCTATAACCGCCTCGAGGAAGATGGCGGCGAAAAGTTGCCAGCTCATTGTTCCCTCGGCATTGGCCGCATCCTTTCCGCCGTTTAAGGCTTCGGTTGCTTCGGTTCGCTCGTCTCTATGCAGAGCCGCAAAAAGACCGACGAAAGTGATGGCAATGGTGAATAGGTAGAGGCATACAAGCTGCACCGGCCTTGGTCGACGGAGCTTTACGTGCTCGAAGTCGTGGACTAGAAATGCGATGGATAGATAGGTATCGAGTAGCAAGCACCACGCTGCCTAACGCATCAAGGCATTTAGTGTTTTATTCGCCGGAGACAAACAAGGGACAAGTTCCCAGAGCCAACATCTAGTAGGGCACTCACCGTGATGTACATGCCAACAACACGAGTTCCGACACAGCCAAAGATGCTCGAGTACGCGAGGAAAGCAATGGTAGATTCAGCAAAGAGAGCAGGTATTGCGTGCAACGCGACTCGCACCAGAACGGGGAGGCGGACGGTCATCTGTTGGACCCTCTCGGGGTGACGAGAGCCCGGCAACACGGTGCGATGTGCCGGTCCGGAACGTCCGGCAGGGGCTGGCATCGTTGGTGCGATGCGTCTCACACGAGATTTTTAGCATGGGTATTGTATTTTCAAAGGCCGTTTCACGTACGGAGTAAACAGTGTTGTTTTGGACACTGTGGCACGCTGGACCCTGCGCTTCGTTCGTTTTGCTGGATGCCTCGACGGCCAACGCATGCCACGGCCCGCTCCGTGCCAACAATGTGGCGATGCTATTACTGGTACGGAAATAGGTCAGCAGGCATTATTGGAAGAACAAGCGCGCGAATGGAGTTTGTTGAGAAGGCGGTCCGCTCTTTGTATGAAAGCGAACCGGCTACTTCATCCATACCATGGCAAGCCATCGCCAAGTCCAGCTCGTAGCACGTCAATGGTAATAAAAGACCGCGAATATGTAGCGGAGAGAAGGATAACTTGATTCTTGTGATGTTAGCTGCCTGGAAGCAGTGGTGTGGCATTCGTTATCTTTGGTTCCCAACCGACTCCCGAGTCCCTGTCATCAACCGCAGCGCTCCCTGATGCGCACCAATGGCGACGGCGCCGCATTCTCCGCGCAGCTCCACGTGTCAACACGCGCAGACTGTTGGTTGCTGCATTTTCTACGATCTCGGGTCGGATACGAGCTGTAGCGCGCCTGAGTGGCAAGGGCCTCTGGTTCAAAGGTTTACCATCGTTGGCCGGCGGTTGTCTGGGTGCACGTACGTAATGCCAAAGGCCGCACCAACATGAGTTGGAAGTAGAAAGTCCATACCAGTATTCGAGTACGTAGAACCTGGCTGGCAGGCCCTTGTCAGCTTTGCATTGCAGGACAAGGGAAACACTATGGAAAGTTGGACACGGGAGCATACTCGTAGCTTGCCCGAGGGCCTCCCGTTTGTGCGAGTGATGTGCAACCTGGCGGCTGGGTAACAGGACACGAGGGAGCCAAGATTATCGAGACGACCCCTTTATGCGTCGAAACGGCTCCTGCGCTATTGGTGAAACCAGACAATGCAGCCTCGGGGTTCTCGTGGGATGAATGTCACCCCGTCCAGTACTACAAGCTTCGCCGTGACTGAAACGGCGACAGCATATCCGTAAAGTCGGCGAATGACAGCGTCTTACGGAGCACTGTTTCTGTTGGATGCCCTTGAGACCAGCGAGCAGTGACTTGCAATACTCGTAAGTCATGACGGATCCAGGGATTCTGGAAGACTGCAAGCAACAGGGATGGGACGATGAGCTGCAGCGAGGGGTGTGGGGAGAAGGGGGATAGATGAAGGGGCTACTCATCGATCATGCAGATCATGCCATGAACATGAACGCATTTGATTACTCGTAGAGGTTACCTTGGGTTGCCTCCGTCCCCCAATGCGCCGCAGCTCCGCCGAACTCGACGCTGAGGACAGCGGCCGAGTCCCGCCATCATCGACGAGGACATGATGCATGAAGCCATCGCGTCGCGGCCAAGAGATCAGCCGATGGGATGGGTTTCCTGTTGCAGGGGGAGCCGAGACGGCAATTTGCCCACGTCGCGAGCACTGAGTTCTCGTAGGGTCGTCTAGCGCAAGGTCCGGCGGCGTGATGGTTTGACGGGGTGGTCTGGCAATTTTAAATTGTCAAATCTTTTGCTTTTCTGGCGCGCAGTGTTCCTGGTCGTCCCTCGTCGCGACGATGGGGCTGGTAGCTTCAATAGCCGAGGACTCGTTCCAGGGCTGGATGCAGGCTCAGCGCAGCAAGGGAATGACGGGCACCAGCGTCAGCAGGGCAACTGGATGCTCCTCGGCCGTCCACCTGAACTGGTAACAAATGAATGTCGGAGTAGGTACATTAGGGAATGTGTTGGACATCAAGCACAGGGGGCGGGTTGATTTTACAGTGCGTTAGTTGCCTGTCCGAGAGGGGAGCGGTCTGTTGGTGCCGTGCCTGCAGCCTCCCGCAGGAGCGCGCCTGGGACAAGAGAGCGCCTCGGTCTGTGCTCCGTACGGAGTAATTGCTCTGTACCCGCAAGGCCATTCTTGTCTCGTCGGTCTGCAGCCCGGTCGCTAGCCGACAGCTGGGGAGCAGGCGAATGAGACCTGCTGGAGCGATGGTCTTCGGCGTTGATGCGATCGGGTCCCCCAGATCGCGCCCGCGACCACACGCCCACCCACCTCGCCAGCCCGCGAGACCCACGACCTGGGTTGTTCGTTCGCCAGAGAGTTCATGCTAGCAGTCAGACACGCATCAGCATCCTCCGCTCTGCCCAGTCTGCCCACGGCCAGCGCAAGGGTTGCAGCCATCTGCGCCACAGCCAATCGTGTTGCCCAGGGCAGCTAGCGTCGCCAGGCCCAGGCCGCCCCCAGCCACTCAGGTGCTGGTTCCTGCCTCGCGAGTACGAGATGGGGGCCCCGCCACCTGTCCCGAGGCACCAGGACCTGGCCCAGCGCCATCCTGGCGACTGGTACCTTATATCGGTACTGTGGCGCTGGGCTCCCTTGGCTCCAGCGGCCCTGTTGCCTGCGCTGTTATTATCCCGCCAGTCACCCCCCAAAAACCGGCACCTCCTACAAGACACCACCACCAGCTCGCACTCTTACACACGAGGCCCCCCGACTCTCGTCCTCTTCCAGCCGCCTCTCCCTCGCTGGCCGCATCGGATCCTCCTCTCGCACGCGACCCGCGAGGCTTCAATTCCCCCGACCGGCGCTCCAGCACACGGCGAGGCGGCGATTGACTCCCCGCGATCCACGTCGAATCGGCGACGGTCGACCCGCTCGCTACCAGAGGCCCAAGCTTAGGTACCGACTTCGTCTTCGTACCTTACCTTAGGTTGCGGTCGCCGCCAGCCTCCCAAAGGTTGCTGGACAGGGCACCAACCCCCCCGGCCGACTCTCGAGTCCTCTACGACGCGGGAGCTTCGCAGGACAAACCACCCTCGTGCCGTCGAGCGAGCGCTTCCATCTCGACGACGCCGACGACTCGACCGATTGACCCTGCTCTGCCTCGTGGCTGACCGAGTCTTGCCGCGCTCGGCTCCCCGATTGTGATTGCACTGCGTGGATGCCACCGTCGCCCCGGCAGCAGCAGCCTCCGCAGTCACAATGGGGTCAACAGCCTTTGGAAACTTCAATGTACGTCGAGTCCTCGCAAGCAAGAGTGCCTCCGCCAACTGCCCGCACCAAAAGGCTTACGTGGATCTCTCTACAGGAGTTTTGCAAGGATTCGACCTTGCCGGTCTGCAATGTACGTACACGACGGGCGAAACGAGTCCCGATTCGCCGCACCCGCGGTGCGCCACAGATGGACTGACTGAGCTCGTCTCCAGCTTCTCTCGTCGCCAGACCACGACCAGGAAGGCCCCTGGGGAGGGTGCCGATTAACAGGCATCCCGTTGAGCGGTGGCCAGCACCTGGGCAACCTGGGGTCCATCATCCTCTGCGGCGTCGCCATTGCTGCGGCGGCCTTTATGTTGTTGAAGTCGGAGAAGAAGCGTGCGGCGGTTGGCCGACGGTATGTTTGCTCTGCGCCCTGCATCTTGGGACGAAAGTCGACTGACGCCACGGTGACACAGGGAAATGCAACTCTTCCTAATCTGCTACGTCGTCATCAGCATATGCGAAATCTTCTCAGTCGGCGTCTTTCCGCTAAACAAATCTGTTCGACTTGTACGCCCAACCATGTTTCCCTGTTCCTGTATTGCCCTCCTTGCCCTTGCTGATATCGGTCCAGGCTTTTACTGGCATTCACATTGGCATGATCATCGCAACTACTTGGATTCTGATGCTCAATGCCGTTGTCGGCTACCAATTAGTCGACGACGGGACGCCCCTGTCCATGGGCCTCATGCTCCTCTCCGCAGCGGCCTTGTTCATCGGTACCGGCTACATCGCCCTGGACACGGGCTTCCAGTGGACTGGATATTGGAACAGCAGCTACGAACTCCCGAACCGCAACGTCGCCCTCTATGTCCTGTACCAGCTGGTGCCGCTCATCTTCCTCGTCGCCTTTTTCGTCCTAGAGACAATCCTCGTCCTCCGAGTGCTGGGCGAAGTCCGGCCCATGATCTACCTGACTGCCGCCGCCCTCCTCTTCGCCCTTGGCCAGATCTTCAACTATGCTATCAGCAAGTACATCTGCGACGGCACCAGCGGCAAGATTGACGGCGCCCTCTTCGAGACGCTGTTCACGCTCCTCTCCGTCGTCATGGTTTGGGTCTTCTGGTCGAGCATTACCGAGGACGACTGGCCGATGCAGTCCAGCAGCACATACCCATAATACGCTGGGCACGGGGTCTTTCGAATTTACGGCGTTTTCAAGGATGGAAGTATTTTAATCTCTTTTGTTCTTTATCGCTCACTGACGTCCAACGACTTTTTTGACGGTTCCGACGATGCACACGGTATGGTTTGATGGACAGCAACGACTTATTGCGGGCATGGAACGCGGCATTGGCTCGCTGTGGATTGTACCAAGTCCTCGTGCGGCGAGGTGTTTGGGTATTGGGACCAGAGCGTTTGCATACGGACATGGGCTCGCCTCTCGATGCTGACGAGGAGGAAATGGCTGGATGAACCTACCTAGGTATCTTTGGAGGAGAGAGGAAAGACGTGGACAAAGTTACTGGATTCTGCTTATACATGCCGTCGCGGACACGGACGGCCCTGTCGTAGCTTGCTATAGTGATTTAGACACGGCTTCGTAGTATACCCCGATCTAGCGACTAATGCGTATTGAAGTCGATAGAAGGCTGGTCTTTGATGATGTGAAATGGCTCATACGGGGGGTGTATTGTTCTCGCGTGACGACTGGGTGAGGTTGATGACAGATGCTCGTCAGGCCGTCTTGTCATTGGCGGGAGCTCGCTCGCAATTTGGTGGAGCATGCACAAGGCTGTGAACTTCAACGTAGCCTCGCAACTCTCTTCCGTCTGCTATTCACCTCGTTGTCACCGACCCGACGCTGCGGCTGCACCCTGCACCGCACCTCCTGCACCTCGTTCCGCTGCAGCATCCCGCTGGAGACCCTTCGAGGGCGCGCGTCGCCACCATGGCAGACTCGGATGGCGAGTTCGTCGCCGAGGGCATGTCCGACGACGACCTCATGGACCACACTGTGAGCGACGACGAGGCCCGGCCCGCGCGCGCCAAAGCCTCCCGCTCGCGGCGCAAGGGCGACCGCAAGGGCGCGCAGGCGTGGGAGCAGTCGAGGCGCACGTGGGAGACGAACCTGCCCGAGGAGGACCAGGACGGGGTGCTCAACCTCACGGCGCTCGAGGCTGAGAAGCGGCGGCGGCTGCTGCGCGATACGACGCCCCTGCAGCGCGGCATCATCCGGCACGTGGTGCTGGTGCTGGACATGTCGTTTGCCATGGCGGAGAAGGACCTGCTGCCGACGCGGTACCGCCTGATGCTGAGCTACGCGGCGGCATTTGTCCGCGAGTTCTTCGAGCAGAACCCCATCTCGCAGCTCGGCATCGTGGGCATGCGCGACGGCGTGGCGGTGCGCATCAGCGACTTGGGGGGCAACCCGGCGGAGCACCTGGAGCGGCTGCGGGCGATTGAGGGACAGGATCCGCAGGGCAACCCGAGTCTGCAGAATGCGCTCGAGATGTGCCGTGGGGCGTTATTGTGAGCTGCCCTTGGACGTCGCCGCTCGAGGACGATGCTGACTGTTGACGCAATAGCCATGCGCCGTCGCACGGCACGCGAGAGGTGCTCATCATCTACGGAGCCCTGCTCTCGAGCGACCCCGGCGACATACACGAAACCATCAGCAGCCTCATCACCGACCGGATACGAGTGTCCATCGTGGGCCTCTCCGCACAGGTGGCCATCTGCGCCGACCTGTGCTCGAAAACGAACGCGGGCGATGACTCGCAGTACAACGTTGCCATGGACGAGGTCCATTTCAGAGACCTGTTCCTCGCGGCGACGACGCCTCCCGTGACGAGGACGCAGGAGCAGAGCACGGCCAGTCTGCTCATGATGGGCTTCCCGTCGCGGACCCTTGCGCCGGGAGGGAGCACCAGCTACTGCGCATGTCACAGCAAGCCCTTCCGAGAAGGGTACGCATGCACGCGGTGCGCGGCGAGGGTGTGCAGGCTGCCAGCCGAGTGTCCCGCCTGCGGCCTGACGCTCATCCTCTCCACCCATCTAGCCCGCTCATATCACCACCTCTTCCCGCTACGAAACTGGGTGGAAGTATCATGGGCCGACGCCGTGCGGTCCGCGGTCTGCTTCTCCTGCCAATGCCCCTTTCCAGAGCAGCCGCGAGGCAGAGCTCACGCAGAACGGGCCAGGGAAGACCCCGCGAAGCCGACATCCAAGGGCGTCAGCGAGAGCGGGCGGTACGCGTGCGAGGTGTGCGGCAACCACTTCTGCATCGACTGCGACGTGTTTGCGCACGAGGTCATCCACAACTGCCCCGGGTGTCAGAGCGTCGTGCACGCCCACGAACCGGCGGAGGTGAATGGCAACGGCTACGCGAATGGCTCGATGGAGGTGGATTCGTAGGCCGAAAAGGAGAGAAGGTTTGTTTACCATTGCATGGGAGAGCGGGCGACTGAGAGGCTGTTGCATGGGCGGCGGCGAATGTATACCAAGGTACGGACGGTGGGCGGCCCTACGGCGGCAACAATCAGACGGCCAGGATACGGGAGACTTGCACAATAACACGGCGCACAATGGACGACGGCTGGCTATTGCAGCAGATATTTGAAATGGTTGTTTCTTCTTGGATATAGGGCGATGGTGCGATGGTGCATCGCGACGACCCTCGTGGCAGCCAGCGAGCAGGCACACAGGCGTGACTGAAGGATGATGAAAAGGACAAGACGACCAATGGCATTTCGTCGTGGGGCTCATTCATGCTATGGTTACTAGACAAAAGAAAAGAAAAATGATACGCCTTTGCACCCGTTGAGTTGTGCCGACAGCTGCAGTGGCGCTGCCATGTTCATCCGCTGAAGTCTCCCACCCACTCACTCACTCACTCACCGACTCACTCACACACCCCCTTCTTATTATACATGGCAGGCCTTGCAGCCTACAGGTTTCCTCGCTCGGCCTGCTCGCGTTCAATGGCCTCGAAGAGGCTCTTGAAGTTGCCCGCGCCGAAGCCGTCAAACGCCTCGCGCTGGATAATCTCGATGAAGACGGTGGGCCGGTCCATGAGGGGCTTGGTGAAGAGCTGCAGCAGGTAGCCGCCCTCGTCGTAGTCGATGAGGATGTTGAGGCGCTCAATCGTCTCGAGGTCCTCCTTGAGCTCCCAGCTGCGCCTCTCCGTCTTGAGGCGCTGGCGCATGGTGTCGTAGTAGGTCGGGGGCACGTTGATGAACTCGACGCCGCGGGCGCGCAGGGCGGACACGGCGGCGATGATGTCCCTGGTGAGCAGCGCGATGTGCTGCACGCCGGCGCCCGAGTTGAAGATGACGTACTCCTCGATCTGCGACTTCTTCTTGCCGGCGGCGGGCTCGTTGATGGGCATCTTGACGAGGCTGTTGGGCGAGGCCATGACGATGGAGCTCAGCGCCGAGAACTCGGTGCAGATCTGCGAGTCGTCGACGGACCAGAAGCGGTGGAAGGACAGGCACTGCTCGTAGAAGGCGCACGCCGACACCATCTCGTTCCAGTCCTGGTTGCCGACGCAGTGGTCGATGCGCTCGAGCCGCACCTCGGGCAGCGCCACCGACGCCGTCGACGGCTTGGCCGCGCGGAAGCCCGGCAGGAAGGGCCCCGAGTAGGAGTGGCGGCTGATGAGCGTGTGCGTCGTGTCGCCGTACGTGTTGATGACGGCCGTGACGACGGCGCCGTGCTCCCGGTCATGCAGCAGCAGCGGGTCCTGCACGGCGACGGCGCCCTCCTTGACGGCCCTGTGGTAGACGCCCTCGACGTTGTCCACCTCAAAGGCCACGTCCTTGACGGCATCGCCGTGGCGCTCGAGGTGCGCGTGCATCTCGACGAGCAGCTTCTTGTCGGCGGCCGAGATGGGCTCCTCGGCGGGGAGGTGCTCGGCGGAGCGCAGGGGCGAGGTGAAGACGAAGCGCACGTCGTTGTTGGCGACGACGTACGAGGCAAAGTACCGGCTGCCCGTCTCGAGGCCGCGGTAGGCGACGGCCTTGAAGCCGAAGAGGCTGGTGTAGAAGCCGGCCGCCTGCTTGGCGTTGCCCACCCACCACGTTACGTGGTCGTAGCCCGTGAAGTTGCCCACGGGCGTCTGGATGGCGAAGCTGTCGTCGGGCTGCTGCTCGGTCGAGTCGGCGGCCCGCTGCTGGGGGGAAACGGCGGACGGGGCCATGGCGACACTGGATGAGGGAGGGCGAGGCGGGACGAGGAGGAACGGTCGTATCAAGTGTGAGCTTCACGATACCACCCGCGATGGACGGGCGTGTAGATGTCACACAAGCTACTCGTCCTGGCCAGTAATAGTCGAATGAAGAGTAGTAGTCGTCGAGATGAGAGATCAGAGAAGCATGCAGATACACGCAACCTCCGGGGACCTGTCGCCTTATGAATGGTCTATCAGTCCCGGCTCACCCGGCAGCATCCCCGTCCCCGTGGCGACACTCCCCCCGGAAATGCCCCGCGCCCATGGCATCCCACGGCCCGCGAGGCTCAATCGAAGCACGAGCACCAGCAGTGGCAACCCTGGACCGCCGCAAGCTGCCTTCGGAGCCGGGGGGTGGTGGGTGGTGGGCAGCAAGCATCAAACCATTATCAAACGCGGGGGCGCTGGCCAGACACTGACTTTTGCCCTTTCCCATTCGTCTCGCTACGCCGTGAGATCATCGAAGCCAGTTGCCTGCGTGGCCCCGAATCCAATCCCACCCTGCGCCGTGGACGTTGCTGGTCCGGGAGGAAGAGGGGCCGCGGCCGGCAGGGCCGCCGTGCGGAATGCTGCCGTGGCGGCGGGCCAGCCGCTGGAAGCCGAGAGTGGCCGGTTCGCGGCACACGGCCAGAGACGCGCAGCAGATTCAGGTAGTCGGCCTTGTCTGCGCCGTTGAATCCTCCTCTGCTGGCCACCCGTCATTCCGCCTGTGTCGCCACTGCTCGGTCCTGCAGTGCCGTGGCAGCGGGCAACCCACTGCGGCAATCGGCCGCTCGGCTGCTCTGTCGCAGATGACGCCGTTGTAGAATATCCAGCGCCCGCATCCCACCTCGCGCCCGTTGCCAATGCACTTTGAACCACCTGCTGTTGAAGAAACAAAGCTTGAATAGGGTCCAACCGCGTCAGATTGTCCTTGCCGGAAAATCCTCCATCAAAGCGACATCTTCCTGAGAGCCGCGACCGGCACCGACATCGCCACCCGCACAATGGCTTACGTGAACCTGAGCACGCGGGACATCAACGTGCTTGACAAGATCAAGGACCCCGAGTCTAACCCTGCCGCGGGCGTCGTGACTGACCCGTCTCTGCCGCGAGACCCGCACGTCACCGACACGAGCGCCTATGAAAAGGTCGTCCAGCGGGAGCGTACCATCATCCAGACCATTCAAGCAATCGAGAAGCAGCTCGGCGAGTCCCACGCCGAAGATGCCCAAGAGACCGCCGTCAAGGGATGCCAACAATGCATTTCCGAGCTAGAGGGCCTCATCTCCGAGCACCCCAACTATGCCAGCGCAAGAAACAACCGAGCCCAGATCATGAGACGGCTCTACGGCGACGCCATGCTGCTCGAGATCACCACTGGCATGCCCATGCCGTTGATTGCGCAGCCCGAGCGGTCCGAGAGGAGACGCGCCGCCACGACGGCCCTTGAAGACATGGAACGCTCCATTGCGCTTCTTTCCCCCGCCACAATGACCACCCCTCTTTCGCCCCAGGCGGCGCGGACACTGTCCATGGCGCATACCCAGCGCGCAGCCGTGTACCTCAGGACCTCCAAGCTGCTGTCGGACAGGCTGTTGGATGTCGACGAGAGCAGGCGCGAGGCGCGGTGGACAAAGCTCAACTTTGAGGAAGCCGCCGCGCGGGACCTGGCCTACGGCGGCCGTTACGGCAACCAGATTGCCAAGAGCCTGGCTGTGAGCGTCAACCCCACGGCGAAGCTCTGTGGCCAGATTGTTCGCGAGGCCATGAAGAAGGAATACGGGCCATCTTTCGAAGCATAATTGCCCGACGAGTAGGTGGTACGGGAGGAAGCTTTGGTGACGTGTATGAGGCAAGGCGCAGCAATCCTTGTGGGATTGGATTTATGAACCGATAAAACATGTAGCAGCAGGCAGGCGTTATCGTCCGGCTAGGAATTGATTAGGCGGTTTTCTTTGGGAACCCAATGCGTCTGAGATAGCATGATATGTTAGTGACCGTCCTCTTCTACAATCGCACTCGTCAAATTGCTCATCCATACCGTAGCCCAGCTTCAATGGTCTCGTTCGTCGTCCTGCCCTTGGTCTTCTCCTCGCGATTGATTCGGGTGGCGGCGGCAGAGACCCCAATGACGACGGCGAAAATGGGGTCTGCTACCCTGGAGATGATATACGTCGGCGCAGGCATTTTTGCTTCGGGTTCCGCTTGATCCTGCTCGATGCTGTAACTGATCACCGTGCTTTTGCGTTGCTCGGCCGCTGTGACGGAGAAGCTCACACTGGCGTTGGCCATGATGGTTGGGTCCGTCGCACGGACCACCCCTGCTCACAACTTTGACGGTCATGTGACTTTTCACCTGCCACTCGCTTGCCCCAAAGCGCCAACCCACAAACCCCAAATTTTGCACCAAATTTCCGATCACGGTTCACGACGTCGAAATCCTCCAACCAACACCTATCCGACCACACAGCAGGACAAGATGAAGTTCCTCAAGGTCGGCCGAGTCGCCATCATCACCCGCGGCCGATATGCCGGCAAGAAGGTACGACGCCCTGCGAAACCTCTGTCCAGCTGCCCGTCGCATCGACGCTGCACTGCACGCATATTGGAGGAAGCATTGGGCGCGATGGGCCGACATGGACGACTGATTGATTGACTGCCGACGGCCCTTTGGCATGGAAGAGAAGAACAGAGAGGCTGACTGGAATTGTTGCAATGATCTAGGTCGTCATCATCCAACCCGTCGACAACGGCAACAAGCCTCATCCCTTCGGCCACGCCGTTGTTGCTGGCATCGAGCGCTACCCGTCCAAGATCACCCGCCGTATGTCCAAGGCCCGCCAGGAGAAGCGGTCCAAGATCAAGCCATTTATCAAGGTCATCAACTACAATCACCTGATGCCCACCCGATACACGCTCGAGCTTGAGGGCCTCAAGGGCACCATCTCCGGCGAGACCTTCAAGGAGGTCAGCCACCGGGAGGACGCGAAGAAGACTGTCAAGAAGGTGTTGGAGGAGCGCTACACCAGCGGCAAGAACCGATGGTTCTTCACCCCCCTGAGTACGTTTTTCTCCTTGTCAAGCGGAATGCTGCTATTCCTGCTCGTGCGAAGCCCGCGATAAGTGCTAACGGACATGGTCCAGAATTTTAAAATCGTTTTCTCCATCACGGTTAGGGAGTTGGCGGGATGTAAAGAGCATCGAATGGCAATCGAGGAACCCCGGTTTATGGGCTCAATATGAAGTTCATTAAAGATTTACACGTCACATATCTTGACCTGCGTGACCGTACCTGTCGAGAGTGAGCGCGTGGCATAGCTTGGGATTCATTGCACTGGGCCGGACGCGAGCGGTTTTCGGGTGTTGGCTGGCCGATGCAGTCCAGGGGGAGGCGATAAAATAACAACACACCGCTGGGCTCAATTGAGGCCGTCAAACCTGCCATAAGTCTGTTCCATCCGCCTCATTCCAAGCACGCCGGTTGTAGTGAGACCCTGTGACACTGGCGACATGTTCAATGCACGGGTCTGCTGCCTTTGCTTAATTTTTCATCTCTTACGTTTCTATCAATTGGTCCCAACGCCGTCTAAAGTACATGAGATTAGGCCCTTCGTGATACCGTTCGTGCAGTTTCGCCCTCGCGCACTGCGCAAAGCTCTATAACTATACACCAATGCGTGGTCCGGCCCCCCCAACAGCCAAGCATAGTCTCAGTCTCCAAATTAGAGGTCTCCCTTTTTGGCAAACGACGCGGGTATGTGCCAGACCAGGTCCGGTTCCCAAGGCATCATGAAATAAAGAAAAAGAAATGACCCTCCTAGATTGCCCGCGTTGCCCAGCCATTCAACGCTTTGATGCACTCGCGTCTGGTATTGTCCGTCCCAGAACAGGCAACAGATTGACCCTGGCGCTATTTTTTATTGGGCACCAATCTTACCGAAGCGGCTGGTGACCTCGTTGGTGAGTTTGGTAGGGTCGTAGGCGGGGGCATACGTGGGAGCCAGAGACCCGAATAGCGTGAAGAGCACGAAGACCGACAAGACAATGACGGCAATCTTGCGAAGCACGGGCTTGCGAGCACCGAACTCGGCCCACTGGCGGCCAGCCTCGCCAGCATAGCCCTTGAGCTGCTCGAAACCGAGCTTGTAGTAAACCATGCCGCCGAGGGCAATGGAGTAACCGAAGAACTGCAGGGCGGTGACCTGGGTGCCCCAAATAATCATGGAGGCAACGACAAGCATAATATCCTTGAGGACACCGCACAGCGTGAGGACAACGGCAGAGGTCTTGCCAATCTATACCACGGCGTTAGCATGGGAAGCAAGCTGGGCAAGGATATAGAGTGCCATACCAGGAAGACAACGGAGACGTTGAGCATAAAGGCGCAAAGACCGTTGAGAAAGAAGGTAAAGAATCCAACATTGTAGACATCAGCCATGGAGACCTTGGGGAACTCCCAGATGAGGGCCACGACTCCATTCATGACAGCGCAAATGGGGGCGAAGTAGTACAGAGAGACCAGGGGGTCCATCTTGAAGTCGGCCGAGCTCAGAAGTCGCTGAACCATGGTGAGTCGGAGAGCCTCAAAGATGATGCCACCAATCTGGTACAGGACACCAATTGTGACGAAGTGGATTTCTCCAAAGGAGGCAATGATGACACCGACGACAATGGCCGAGACGTTGAGGAACTGCTTCAGGTTGGGCTGCGTGACACCAAGAGTCCATCCCGAGATGAGGACAGCGACGGGAGTCGTGGCCTTGAGCATCTGGATAAAGGCGACAGAGAGGTAGAGGTATGTCAAGTTGCCGCAGATCAGACTCAAGCTGAAGAAGATGCCGATGGGGACAACGGCGCGCAAGTACACGCGACCAGTCATCTTGACGGTCTTGCGGCCATCGAGCAGGGTTGTCCATCGGGCCATGACCTGGGTGACGACCGTCGCGAACGTCAAATGGTACGTGGTGAGGATGACGGGGTAGCCTAGCGTGGTGTTAGCTAGATGGCCACATCGCAAGACCGTGGTTTGCAGACGTACGGAAGTTCATTGTGTCCAGAAGCCATTTGTTGAAGAGAATGACGGACGAGCTGAAGCCGATCCAGGTCCTGCAGGCGCGCGTTAGCCCAGCGTCGTCCTCGTCGTCTTCTCGAGCCGTCCAATACCTACACGACATAGAAAACCGGGTGCAGGGCGGCCTTGGCAGGCTGAGGCTTCTCAGCCTGGGGGTTGACCGTAGGCAGGACGGGCGAGGCATCCGGGCGAGAGACATCGCCGGAGACGCGTGTCTTTTCGTCTGCAGACATTGTGCTGGTTGACTGTCGGTCGATGTGAGGGTTCGAGGGAACGACGTGATGGCGCGAGTGCGAGTGCGAGTGCGATGGCGATGATGCGCGCGACGCCGAGATCTTTTGCTGCAGAGACGTGCAAACGAGCGGACGGACAGCCAACAGTCCCGTTACAGGGTGCTGCAACCACAGGAAAGGAAGGGAGGGGACCTGTCGATTGCCTTATGCAATTGGCGGGGGTCTGGATAGACAATAGAGCCAACCTAAGAAAAAAAAGGAAACAATAAGGTAATCCTGCGACCCAAAAGCTTGGCTCACTACAAGGACGACGCAGAAAGTACTCGTGACTGTCGCAGACGACGAAGCAACAAGAGTTCCAGAGGTCTCCCTGAAAAATGAGATGAGTCTGTCTGATGGAGGGAGGAGAGCAGGACGGGAAGGTCCGCTGGATCCGGGTGTGGCGAGGCGAGGCACTTAAAGATTTTCCCCCTGGAAAGTGGCACTTTGGGCAATCAGAACACCAGCAGCGCACTGTGGCTACAGGTACTGTACATGTCGCCGCGATGGTAACGCGCGTCCCTGCGCTGGGCAGATCGACAGCCATTGTCCCAGTACAAGCCCCAGGGGCTGCTCAAGGACGGACCATCAGACGGGAGCTGTTGCAGGGGATCTGTTGGCGCTAACAGGGTCCTGTCGAATCAATCTGCCCACGTTGAAGACTTGAAGAATAAAGATAACAAGACGGGAACCCGTTGGGGGTGCACGGCGTGCAAGCTGTCCTTGCCCTGGCCCACCACCAGGTGCCGCCCAGCAGATGAGGCGCTGCCTGACTCCATTCGCCCCCAGCCTCTGTTTCTATTTTCTGCAGCCGCATCATCCACATAGTGCTGTGGCTGGGTCCTCGTACTGTCGTACTCCGTGGCATGCGCGCGGTTGATGGCAGGAATCGCACTGTACCGGGCCGCTGCAGGAAATGTGGACACAGGCGACGGACGGTCGCACACTGGGGTCTGGACCGTGCAGCATTGCTCCGTGCCTACTCGTAGGTAAGGTAGGAGGCAGAAATGCGTTCATAGGTGTGTCTAACACGTGTCTCTCCGTTTGCAGAACTCCATGCGACTCGTGGCATCGCGTCCCCGCGCCCGGGTCAGTCAGACATCAGCCAGCACTGGAACTGGGGGTCCAGGGGACGAGGCATGCCGAGCCACTCTCTTCCGCTGCATGCCATCCACGAGAGCCTGAGGGGTGTTGATTGTGCCAGAAGCGGGAGCGTGGCTAGCGTGTGCTGCACACCTATTTACGAGCTCGTACGAGTAGTTCAGACGAAGCTTGGCTACAGATTGGATCCCTGTGCTCCAACTCGTTTAAACTTTGTCCAGCCACATGGCATCATCACATCGTGCATGTACAGGCAGGATATAAAGAATAGGCAAAGTAACTCATGGTTGTGCTCTCAACCATTCTCTCCTGTGGCCCCTTTCTACAAACTCAAGGTACTTCGGACACCCTTACAGCACAGGTGTGCCTGACCTGACTCCATCGCCGGCCAACTGCAGCCGCAGCGCCGGCCAACAATCCGTTGTCGGCCATACCATGCTCCGTTCGCAATCATGCAACAACCTTCGTCCTCCATACATCAAGGCATGGAGGCCCTTGGCCGGACTCGGAATCCGTATGTAGCTACCACGGATGAATCTCGTCGATTGCGACTATTGAATGCCAAATGCGGCGCGTAACCGACTTACATCGCGGGGCCTGTCGCGTTCGCCCTTTGAGACAGCGTCCGCATCGAACCCGTGACGATTCTTGGCTGCATCTCCTTCACCGGCTGCACCAGCCCACATTGCCGTTTGTCTCATTTTCTGCTCGTCGTCAGCGCGGCCATCGTCCAGGGTTTTTGGCCTATTGGTGGCACCTGCAGTGCGCCCCACGACCCACAGAAGTTCAAGCCACTACCCGCACTGTCGCTGTTGCTCGTACTCGTACGAGTACGAGTACGCACAGCGCAGGGTCAAGTGGGTGACATGAACAAGGGAGTCCTCGCTACAGACGGGATACTTTCGAGTAGGCCTCGGTTTATGGGCTGTTAGTGTATTGTTTGCTTGCTCGTATGGTCCTGTGTGCTGAGTCTAGGCCTACGAAGTATTTATCCTGTGTCTCCCATGCCTTGGTACCTTCGATGTGCTGGTCTCTAAGCCTGTACGAGTAGCCCTTGTGCCATGCTACCTACCTTGTCATTAGTACCAAACGCCGGGAATCTGATCCAACTGGTGCGCACCTAATGCAACAGACAGCGCAGATCACACGCCCCTGTCTGTGGAAGACGCCGAGTCTGACCCATCCCTGTGCTTGTCGCCAGGGTTTCTCTCTGGCGAGTGCTACCATCTGAGGCACGCCGATCTTGATCTGCCATTGTTTCAGGATAGAAGCCGCATGCCATTTAGCCAGACACCTCCGGCTCAGGCGTTGCTGATCGCCAGCGAGAGTGACGTCGGGCTCCAGCTGCTGATGACGCCTCTCCCTTGAAGGCAGACGAGGCCGGCCTCTGTGATCTGCAAGTGCGCTAAACCAACTGGCCGACGTGCTCCGCTATTCTCGGCCAAGAAGGGCCTCCCCCCCGTTCTTCCTGAAGATCGCTTCTGTCCCGATGCTTGCTCAGGAGAGACAACGTGCAGGAAAGGCAGTCGGGAGAGCCGAATTGGCAGAAGATGTGTGCGCACAATGTGACACGAGTTGATCTCCCGTAGATGGAATCGCCGGGCCTGTGGTGCCTGTTGGGGAACAGGAGCCGGCAACTGAAGCAAACACGTGTCGGATACCCATCAACTCGGAGCGTCGCGGGACGACTTGTTGAAGCCACCCTACCCTGCACACTACCACCATCCATTATCGTGCTACAGCACGGTTACCGCATTTTGTACGGACTATCAAACCGCCGTTCTCGACGTCGAGAGCCGCAATGACTTGCCTTGTACGAAGTAACTTGGTGGTGGCACGCCCAGGCGCGGATGCGGATACATGCCTGTGTGTTCGACAACGGAAGCATCCAACCGCTCATGGTGACGGGAATTGATGACTGTCATCTTAGGAAATTGCGAGGCCTTTATCTAGTGGATGTCGATGCTGGGTACCCTAGGCATAGCGTCCAAGGAGATGACAGGCAGCGGGACTGGGAGGAAATGGCATCATTTCCTACCACGCCGTGCTAACGGGGCCGACTCAATGGGCGCTCAAGCTGAACGAGGCTCCAACGGAAGAGGCGTGCCAGCCAGCCCGGTGAACGAAGAAGCACCTCGATCCTCAACAGGGAACCTAGGTCAGACTGTACGGGGAACGGAATGCAGGTGGTCGTTACGGAGTTCCTATGATGAGTTGATGTCGACGCCGGGCCAATGAGGCTAGAAAAGCTGGGAATGCCTTCCCGCCGGCGCCAGAAGCGCACTAGCATGGACAAGCAGGCTCCAGGAGCACAGTGCAGGCATCAACAAGGATTTCAGGTACTCGTGCAAGGGAGCCGCCCCTGGACCGGCTCAGGATCTGAGGCGTTACTCCTGGCATTCACAGTGCCTGTTTCGGTGCCAGGGTGGGTTGCGCTGATGGTTGGGGCGACCACTGACATGGAGCGGAGTGGAGTGGAGGCTGGAGGGGCTGGAGGGGCTGGGGGTCGCTACCCCTGGCTCCCGTCCAGAACAATTGGCCCCTTTGCCCCTCCATGAGCGACTCCTTTTCAGCCCGCAATTCCATCAACTGCTTTATCTACAGCAGCCACTTGGCATTGCCTCTCTTGCTGCCTGTCGCGCGCTCGTCTCGTGAAGCTGCCATCCGTCTCGCATCCATCGCTGCATCTCTCGGCGCAAGCACGTCGTCGTCGTCGCGTCCCTCCAGACAAATCTCTTCCCGCGGCATCACCGCACCGACTCCCCACCATGGCCGATATGTGAGTTCGCCATCGCTCTTCGCGCGGCGGAAACGCTCAGAGAACTTGGCCACTGACTTGGCATGCTCAGCAACGTCGATGTCCTCATCATTGGCATGGGACCTACGGGTCTCGGTGCCGCCAAGCGCCTGAACCAGATCGTGAGTGCCTCACTGCCACGTCGTCGCGCGACTCCGAGATCACTGACAACCCGCGACAGGACGGCCCTTCATGGTTGATTCTGGACTCATCTGACAAGGCCGGTGGTCTTGCTGGTACTGATGTCACGCCCGAGGGCTTCGTAAGTGCTTTCTCCCCTACTCTCACCGCCGCGCGAGCGAGCGACACGAGAGGCTGTTGGCTGACTTGTCACTGGCAGTTGTACGATGTCGGCGGTCACGTCATCTTCTCCCACTACAAGTACTTTGACGACTGCCTGGACGAGGCCCTCCCCAAGGAGGACGACTGGTTCACCCACCAGCGCATCTCCTATGTCCGCTACAAGGGCCTTTGGGTCCCCTACCCCTTCCAGAACAACATCTCCATGCTTCCCAAGGAGGACCAGGTCAAGTGCATCGACGGCCTCATCGATTCGGCCATGGAGTGCCGCGTCGCCAACACCAAGCCCAAGGACTTTGACGAGTGGATTCTGCGAATGACCGGTCAGGGCATTGCCGACATATTCATGCGCCCTTACAACTACAAGGTCTGGGCCGTTCCCACGACCAAGGTACGTGATGCTCCTGTGAGTTCTGCGCAAGGCGATTGGATGCTGACTCCGTCTTTCAGATGCAATGCCAGTGGCTCGGCGAGCGTGTCGCCGCCCCTGATATCAAGACTGTCACCAAGAACGTCATCCTGAACAAGGTTGCTGGCAACTGGGGTCCCAACGCCACTTTCCGCTTCCCTGCTCGTGACGGGACCGGTGGTATCTGGATCGCCGTCGCCAACACCCTGCTCAAGGAGAAGAAGCGTTTTGGCAAGCAGGGCGAGGTCACGAAGGTTGACGCCGAGAAGAAGACCGTCAGCCTCGCCGACGGCACCACCATTGGCTACGGCAAGCTCATCAACACCATGGCCGTCGACCACCTGGTTGAGAAGATGGGCAACCAGGAGCTCATCAGCCTGTCCAAGGGCCTTTTCTACTCCACGACCCACGTCATTGGCGTCGGTGTCCGTGGTGAACGCCCCGAGCGCATCGGCGACAAGTGCTGGGTAAGATGGGACACGCTGCTCCTCTTGACTGTGCCTGAGAAGCTGACTTGACAATAGCTGTACTTCCCCGAGGACAATTGCCCCTTCTACCGTGCCACCATCTTCTCCAACTACTCCCCGTACAACCAGCCCCAGGCCGGTGAGAAGCTCCCCACCATGTACCTCGCCGACGGCACCAAGGGCTCGTCCGAGGCCAAGGAGGGCCCCTACTGGTCCATCATGCTGGAGGTGTCCCAGTCTTCTATGAAGCCCGTGGACGAGGAGAACTTGCTCAAGGACTGCATCCAGGGCTTGATCAACACTGAGATGCTCAAGCCCGAGGACGAGGTCGTCTCCACCTATCATCGGCGCTTCGACCACGGCTACCCCACCCCGACGCTGGAGCGTGAGGGCGTGCTTAAGGAGCTTCTGCCCAAGCTCCAGGACATGGGCATCTACTCTCGCGGCCGATTCGGCAGCTGGCGATACGAGGTCGGCAACCAGGACCACTCGTTCATGCTGGGTGTCGAGGCTGCCGACCACATTGTCAACGGCGCCGTGGAGCTGACGCTCAACTACCCCGACTTCGTCAACACGCGCCAGAACGGCGAGAGGCGGTTGGCCCAGACGTACAACTTCTCCAAGAAGCCCGAGGCCAACGGCAGCGCCGTGCTGCCGACCCGGGAGCGCGCGTCATCCAAGGTCACTGCCAACGGCAGTGCCCACAGCCGCAAGTCTTCCAAGCAGGTCAAGTAAATTTGCTTGACAGGCAGGCAGTGATATGGCGGCAGCAATCTACAATTGGACAATAATTTGAGTCACGAGTACGTATGGGGGAAGGGCACAGGAGCGGGAAGCGCTGGGCTGGCACAGGGCAAGGCCAAGCAGGGTATAAGTTCATGGAGGGTAAAAGGGGCGACTTCTGCGGGTGCTCTGATGAAGGCACTCGGCGGCCGGTATAGATTTCACAATGTCATTCTTGGAACAGTCAGAGCGGGCCACGATAGAAAATAGAGCAAGACTTCTCCATGCTTGAATTTGCAGGCAGTGAATCGGGCACGCGACGTCGTCGCAGGGAGCACCGTGCCATGGCCCATGATGGAATGCGTCTCGGGCGTCGGCGCCATGTCACGCCGAAGAATGCCAAGCCATGTGTCAGTTGGGCACAGACGAGGACTCTGCCACTGACATCATCAGCCAGCGAGGTGACGAGCCTCGTTCACCGCAGAGCCGACGACGGAGAGGGCACAGATTTTCATGGCACAGAACGCGAGAGGGCGAAAAGAGGGATGGCGTTGGCTCGTGTGGCGCCTTGCGGGAGATATGTTGACGGTCGCGTCTACCGACGAACGAAACTCGCTGGGCACGGCACCGGAACGAGTTGTGCGGTGGTGCCCAAAATTGGACGGACCAAGGCTTGTGTGGAGCTCTATTCGTATCCACCTGCAAAATCGCAGTGCTGCGTTGAGACAGCGCACTGGCTGGAAGCTGGAAGCTGAGAGCGAGAACACTGACGGAACAGGCGACTCCGTGGTCCATAAGCCGTCCCGTCCGTAAGTTCCCCGGCTACCTAACTCCGTACCCAAGGTACGGAGCACCGTAGGTCACTTTGGGTTGGCGAAAACGAGGCGTCGGTGTCGTCATCATTCGCGAGAGCAATCCTGCCCCTGCGCTGCCATACAAACACTCAACTCTGCAACTTGTTTGTGCACAAGAAAGAAGCTGTGGGCACCGACTACCTACTCGTACGTGCGGACATATTCGAGACTTGTGGATGGGAACGGGTTGTCCTCGTCCCTCTGTCTGGTCCTTGTCCAGGCCGATCCACTCCGCACCCGCCCAGTTGCAGAAAGGCGAGCCAACCAGCCAACCAGCCAGCCCGGACAGGGCAGCAGAAGCCGTACAACAAACACCACGCCTCCAACGCTGGTCAGTGACAGACCTTGAGCTGCAGCTCACCGCGCCCCTTCCTCGTGCAATCCGGCCTGCCGCGTCGCGCTCGTTGTCTTCGAGTCGAGCGTCGCTCCCTTCCCTCCGCTCGCCCACCGCCGCTGGCCGACCGAGGATGGGCGCTGCAGACGGGCTGAGATTCTCGTCGACGACCGCATGTCCGAGCCTTTGAGCGTGTCTGTTGTTCCTGCTGCTGCTGCCGTCGCAAGCGAGGCGTGTCCTCCGACCCCCGCGCGTCATCATGGACGGCGCCGCCCTCGTGCCCGACCATGTCCTCGATCCGCTGCCGCCGCCGCCGCCGCCGCGCCTGTTCGAGCGGCTTCGCCAGATCGCGGGCTACAGCTGGGATGACTCCAGGCCGCCTTTCCACTCGACATATGATTTCTGGTGAGTATGGACTCTGCTCCCCCATGTCGCCGCCGCCAGGCCGGACTGCAAAAGGAGCGAGCAAGGCTGACCACCCTGCGCCCACCCTGCTTCAACAGGCATGTCTTCGGAACCCGATTCGTCTCCCCGACGTCGCCGCCCTCGAGCTCGCAGCACAATGAGTCGAGCCCCGGCTCAGTAACCAAGATGCAGTCAGGGCGACCGTCGCCATCTGAGCACGGAAATCCCGTCCCGTCCGAGAGCCAGAGCACCGAGTCTCCACGGACGCCGCAGCCGCAGCCGCCTCCCACTCCTACCCTCTGCGTCCCGTCGAGCGAGGCGTCCTACGTTGAGGAACCCGTCGTCGCGCGTGTCTCGTTCCACGCCGTACGGGAGGAGAGGGCCTTCCAGATCGCCAAGAGTGTAATCGCAACTGCTGACCCCCACGGGGATCACATTGTCAAGCCCCTCGACCTCATAAGGTTGAATCCCACCGCAGGCGATCGCGGCGTCATCGTTGTCGCCATCTATGCGCATCCTGGCCACAACCTCCTGTTTGACGTCCTGGATCTGGGCCCAGCCTTTTACAGTGCGCGCAAGCAGGGAGACTCGTATGTCTCCTATCGAAGTAAGCCTTCTACCGCGTTGAAGCCGCCTATAAACCTCGAATACTTCCTCGACTTCGCCATCGGCGCCGCCCAGTGCTTGGAGATACTCCACCACGGCCAAGGCATGATTCACGGCGAGATCCGCGGGGACGCGTTCCACTTCAACGCCGAGGAGAACAAGGTCAGGATTGTCGCCTTCGGCAGCGGCGTCAGGTCGTTTGAGCATGGCCTGACCAGCACTGGTTGGTCGATGCTTTCCAGGGAAGTGGGCGCCAAGAACAAGCTGCTTTATATCAGCCCCGAGCAGACCGGCCGAATGCCGGCCGAGCCGGACACCCGGACCGACATTTACTCACTCGGCGTTGTGCTCTGGACCCTGTTGACGCAACAGCCCGTCTACGCCGGAGACTCCCCCCTCGACATCGTTCAAGGCGTACTCGGCCGTAGAATACCCAACGTTGCCACGGTACGGATGGACATCCCGGACGTCATAGGCCGAATCATCCAAAAGTGCACCGCCAAGAATGTTGCAGACCGTTATCACTCGGCCAGCGGTCTTCGCCATGATTTGGTCAAGGTCCAGCAGCTTCTCGGTGACGGTGATTCGTGTGCTCTCAAGGACATGACGATTGGAAGAAAGGACGTGTCCTCCTTCTTCATGCTGCCAACCACCATGATAGGCCGTCACGGGGAGAGAAACGATCTCATCAAGGTCATCGACAGAGTCTCCAAGTCTCACCACATGCATAGCAAGGCTGCCACGAGTCGCTTTTCGGACGGATCTAGCCTGGCCAACGAGACCATCCCAGGTGATGACATGTCTAGCGAAGGAGCAAGCTCGGCCGACGGCACAAATCGCAGAAGCGGATCATTTACGTACACCACATCGTCAGAACCCAGGCACCCAAGGAACAGCGTCCATCCCTCCACCCTGTCCGATGGCCATACTTTATCCAACGAAACAGTTTCTTCATCCTCCCATTCCGGTGCTCACCCACGACCGACACGGCCTTGGGAACGCCATCAATCCATGTCAATAGAGACCGCCAGCGCTGTGGAAAGCCTCGGCTTGGATGGGACACGCTCTGCTCTAGCCGACTCAAGTTCATCTAGCCTGTCGCGCCAACTGGGGGCCGCCAAGTTTCGGCGGCGTGGGCATTGCGAAATCGTGACCATCGAAGGCGCTGGTGGCCTCGGAAAGAGCTTCTTGGTCCAGAGCGTACTGCCGGACGCACGGCGGCGTGGCTATTGCGCAACAGCCAAGTTCGACACCGCGAGACGAACAGCATTCGGACCACTGCTTAACCTGTTGTCGTCCCTGTTCAAGCAGGTCTGGGGAGAGAGAAACACGGAGACGCCGTTTCATCAGGGCCTGAAGCAGTACGTCCGCCCAGTGTGGCCCATGCTCCACAGAGCACTTGGGCTACCAGAGTTTCTGCTGGGTCCTCCAGAACTTGGACCTGGCAGGGCTGTTTCCTCTGCGCAAAGCCCGGCACCTCGTGGCAATGGTCCGTCCGGAGCGAAGCGTCGCAGATCGTCCCCAGGCAGCTCTCCGGCTCCCCTGACCAAAGGCACGAGCATCAAATCTCAAAGCTCGCAAGACTACCTGTGCGCTGGTACCTCTACCAAGACCACACGACTCATGAACATTTGTCTGGATATCCTCCGCGTCTTTACGACTCACAAGTTCATATGCTTCTGCCTCGACGACGTTCACTTCGCCGATGATGAGTCTTTGGAGCTCATCACGCAGATGATAGGGGCCAGGATGAGGATGGTCATCATCATGACCTACCGCCCTGAGGAGCTTCCCAGAGAGAGAATGGAGAGCATCATCCATCCACCTGAGCTTAAAGACGGTACAGGCACACGGAACGATTCCCTGCCGAACTCGATTGCTAACCTAATAGCAGAGATCTCCAGAAACCATCCTCCCACGGTGACAAGAATAACTCTCTCCCCGTTGACGGAAGATGACATACTTCAGTATGTCTCGATTTTGCTGTCGAGGCCAAAAGACGAAATCCTGTCTCTGGCACTCGTCATTCAGTCCAAGACGGCCGGGAATCCTTTCTACATGCGGGAGATGCTCAGCGCCTGCCATCGCAAGAAGTGCATATGGTACGACTACCGCGACAGTCAGTGGCACTATGACCTGGACAGGTTGTTTGCCCAGTTCCAAGGCGAGAAGGACTACGACGTCCTCGACACGGGCTTCATCACGCACCGCCTAAGTGAACTACCCCGAGCAGCTCGAGCAGTTCTGGCTTGGGCTGCTCTCCTGGGCAACTCCTTCTCTTTCGAGCTCATCTCCCGATTGATGAGAGGAGAGTTCGAGTTCGACGACGGCACAACTGACTGTTGTCCAGAGCTCCCGCAGCGTTCATACTCGGAGGGAGAGGCCATTGCTGGCTTGCAAGCCGCGATTCAAGCGTACATCATCGTTCCGAGCGAGATTGACGACCGCTTCCGTTTTGCCCACGATCGCTACATCCACGCCTCCGCAGCCCTGAAGGAGTGCAACGCTCGACGAATGCACTTCATCATCTCGCAGACGCTGCTCAAGTATTACGCGGTGGAGGCCAGGCAACGGGATAGTACTGCGTCGCATATCTGCGCGGCTGTCAGTATTATCAAGCGCCGTGTGCCTGCTCGCCAGGGATTCCGCAAGATGCTGATGGACTGTGCACAAGCTGCCACCGAAAACGGCGCTCGACCGACTGCTGCGAAGTACTACAAAGCGGCGATCGATTTGCTGCAAGAGAATCCTTGGGCCGACGACGCTGAAGACGTGTCGTATGATGAGACGATGCAAATCCACCTCCGTTCGGCGGAATGCTACTTGTTTATGGGGCAGCTTTCCGCAGCCAACGATCTGCTGTCTACCATATTCGCCAACGCAGAGACGCCAATCGACAAGGCGCCGGCCTACGTCTTGCAGTCGCGGATATTCGCTCAGAATGGCAATTCCCTGGCTGCCTTCATTTCATTAAAGGAATGCCTCGCGGCCCTCGAGGTCCCCCTCGACAACGACCCAACATATGAGAAGTGTGACGAGTGGTTCGAAAGGCTCGCAACACAGATACAGAGCATGGACCGCTCAGCTATTCTGAAACCCAAGAAGTCGGGAGACGCCATTATAGCATCGATTGGTGCAGTGCTATCTGAGACCGCGAGCGCGGCTTGGTGGAGCGACTGCCTGCACTTTTATCATCTCACACTCGTGATGCTCGAGATGCATCTGTCCAGAGGTGCATTCCCACAATCTGGCATGGCATTCCTGCACTTCGGCATGGTTGCTCTGTCGAGGTTCAACATGGCACAGTTTGCAGTTGAGCTGGGATCCATATGTCAAGAGCTTCTGTACGGGGCCCGAGACGCGTTCTCAATGGCGCGCGGCCAGATGTTGCATTCCTGTTTCATTAGCCATGTCCAGTACGCCATGGCATTGTCCGTCTCGCAGATGGAAGACGCCGTTGAGTTGGCGGCCGTCAGTGGAGATAGGATGTCGACAATCCTCAGCTATGGCCTCTGCGCGCAAGCCAGGTTCTTTGCGAGCGATAACTGTGCAGATCTCGAGAGCTTTTGCCAGTACGGCTGCGAGGAAATACCCAATTGGTCATTTGATACCCGGGGTGGTTCCCTGCTTATTGCAATCAGGCAAACATGTCGAGCGTTGCAGGGCAAGACGCGAATGCACGACCCGGTTGAGGTGCTGAACGATGAGCAGCACGACGGGCTTGCGTATAAGAGCTGGCTTACGAGTCAGACCCAGGAGAGCAATCGTTCGTCACTTGTGTACGAAAGCCTAGAGCTTGTTGTACTGTTCTTGTTCGGCCACTATGAGCGTGCCGTCGAGATTGGACATAAATGCTGCGAGAAGCTTCCCATGCTGTGGTCAGCACGCAACAGTAGGTTGATTTTGTTGTTCTATGGGCTGGCTCGCACCGGCCAGCTGCTGAGGCACATGCAAGATCCGCGATCGCTGGCAAAGGACTTTTCTGCTGAGACCGAGGAGGTGGTGGCAGAGCTACGTCGCTTTGTGAAGATGATGGTGGACTGGTCGGCCGTCTCCGACGTCAACTATTGCTCCTGGTCCAGGCTCCTCGGAGCGCAAATAGCAGAACTGTCCAACGACCATGGCCAAGCCATTCAGCACTACGAAGAAGCCTTGGACCACGCCGCAGAGCAGGACTTTGTTTTTGAGGAGGCGCTGGGAAACTACCTCATGGCAGGATTCTTCATCCGACGGAGAGCCAGGAGGTCCGCTCGTGCCGCCCTCCAGGATGCCGTTGGCTTGTATCGTCAGATAGCAGCCACCGGCGTCGCCAAGGCCATCGAGGACGAGCACAGCCTGCTGCTTCACGGCCCAACGCGGAACCATCGAACAGCTGAAGTCGGCATCCAGACAGACTTTGTCGCCGATGCTCCCTCGGCCCAGTACCGCGCCGGGGATGGAGAGGACGGCGAAGAGCTGACGCAGATCCCGTCCAACGCCATGTCAGACCTGAGAGGCGACCGCATCGGGGCCTGGAGAGGGTCCATGAACATACAGACGGAAGACGGAGCCGGGCTTCCTGCTCTCGATATGATCGACCTGCACGCCATCCTGGTGTCGTCGCAAGTCATTTCATCGGTCCTGCAGGTAAATGAGTTGCTCAAGACCATGTGTGATGTCGTTCTGCAGACCTGCGGCGGCTCTGCCACGCGTGCCGCCATCGTCGTTCAGGAATCCGGTGCGGAGTCGTGGTGTGTCGCAGCAAGCGGCGACCCTGACGGGGGAGCATCAGCACACAACCCAGGCTTGCCATTGTCTGGCACGTCGTTGGTTGCAGAGAATGTTGTGCTGTACTGCACACGTTTTTTGGAGCCAGTCTTTATTCCGGATCTCATCGCCGACGAGAGATTTGGCAACGTCAACGAAACCTGGTTGCAGAGACATCCCCTAGGCAAGGCCATCATTGCCATCCCCATCTGCCACGGCACGAAACCACTCCTTGGAGTGTTATATCTGGAAGGCGAGGCTGGTTCCTTCACAGACCGCAACGTTACTGTCTTGCAGCTCTTGGTGAACCAGATCGGCATCAGCTACTCCAATGCGCTCTCCATGAAGAATGTCGAGAAGATTTCGGCCGAGAATCGATCGATGGTTTCTGTGCAGAAACGAGCCCTTGCCAAGGCCCTCGAGGCGGAGACGAAAGCAAAAAACGCCGAAGCGGAAGCCAAGCGAAACGTCAAGCTGGCAGAGGAGGCAGCCAAGGCCAAATCCATATTCCTCGCCAATGTCTCGCATGAGCTTCGAACTCCCCTGAACGGCGTCATTGGGAACTCGGAGCTACTCCGAGACAGCAGCCTCAACAGGGAGCAGCTGGAGATGGCGGACTCGATTCGTGTCTCGGCAGATCTGCTGCTCACTGTGATTAATGATATTTTGGACTTCTCCAAGATGGAAGCTGACAAGATGAAGCTATACATCATCGCATTCAACCCCGAGGACATGGTGCGCGAAGTGGTGCGGGCCGTGTCCTACAGCAACCGGGAGAAGACGTCGAAGAAAAACGTCAAGATTATACAAGACATCAACTTGCCTCCGATGCTCATCTACGGCGACCCGATTCGTCTTCATCAGGTTCTTGGAAATCTCATAGGGAACAGCCTCAAGTTCACTGAAGACGGGTCAATTACAATTGGGGCGCGAATCGAGTCCGATACCAAGGAGAAGGCCACCTTGACTTTCTGGGTGCGAGATACCGGCATCGGCATTCCGCCGCAGCAGTTGGCGAAGCTCTTCCAGCCGTTTAGCCAGGCCGATGCCAGCACGGCGAGGAAGTATGGCGGCAGTGGCTTGGGCCTGAGTATTTGCAAGTCACTCATCGAGATTATGATGAAGGGCACGATCCAGCTGGAGAGCGAGGAGACTGTTGGCACAACTGCATGGTTCACCGTCACATTCGAGAAGGCCAAGTCTGATGTCTCCGCTGGCGACGCACAATCCAAGTCCTCGCCGCCCATCGATCGCTACTCTGCGCCAACTTCGGCCGTCGAGCGCGCCGCATCCCCGAATCCATACCTCGACTTGAGCCAAATGTCCAAAGAAGATGTCCGGATCTGCGTTGCCGAAGACAACCCCATCAACCAGAAGATCGCCATCCAATATGTGCAGCGACTTGGTTATACCAGTGTCAGCGCATACGAGAACGGACTCAAGGCAGTCGAGGGGCTTCGAATGAAGGCCAGAGAAGGAAAGCCCTACCACGTTGTCCTCATGGACGTCCAGATGCCCATCTTGGATGGCTACGAGGCCACAAAGCTGCTGCGAAAGGACTCGATCGAGGCGGTTCGAAAGGTGCTGGTCATTGCGATGACGGCGTCGGCGATTCAGGGGGACAGGGAGAAGTGCCTAGCTGCTGGCATGAATGACTACCTCGCCAAGCCTGTGCGTTCGGAGGTGCTTAAGAAGAAACTGGACGCGTACATCAACAATGCGGTATATGCAACCCCC
>PKSG01000469.1:0-37048 GCA_002916505.1 Tolypocladium paradoxum
CGAGGGGGGCGGCGGCGCCTCCGACATCTCCGAGGACGACGTGCGGCGCGCCGTCGAGACGCTGCGGCCGCTGGGGGGCAGCTACGGCATCGTGCGCGTCGGCCGCAAGGAGTACATCCGCAGCGTGCCGCGCGAGCTGAGCGGCGACCAGGCGGCCGCCGTCGAAGCCGCGCAGGTGCTGGGCTACGTGAGCGTGAGCATGCTGCGCGACAACCTGGGCTGGGAGCGCGCGCGCTGCCGGACCGTCATTGACGACCTGGTGGCCGAGGGCATGCTGTGGGTGGACCAGCAGACGGGCGGCGAGTGGGAGTACTGGAGCCCGAGCTTCATGGTTGACACGGAGAGCAGTGTGGCGGAAGGGGAGTGAGGGCGTGGGCTGGACTGGGCCATGAATCATGAATGTACAAGGATGCCGAGCGAGCAGACAAAAGGCACTCCCCGAAAGGCACGACGAGTTGTGCCCACGAGATGCTCACCTCGAGCGATGATGGCAACACCGCGCCATGACGCCCGTTGATTCAACATACGGTCATCCAACTGCCAACTGGCTGGGGACCAACGAATCAATGGCAAGTCCCCTCCAAAGAGCAGCGGTAAAGCCTTCATTCTTGCTCCGGCTTCAGAGGCGTCGAAAAGATGCATGCCCCTATGCCAATGGGACATGGATGACCTTGGAAAACCAAGCAACGGCTATACATCGACACTCTTGATAGACCTATCTACCTCGGGGATGACACATAAACACAGACCCAAAGTAAAACACAAACATATCCAAGCCAAAGATTTATACAAAACGTCTTCCCTGCCCAGTTAACACAGGCGAATAAGGTGGTATTCCCGTTCCCTGGGAACCCTCATTTGCCTCCCGTATGTCGCGTTGCCAAGGCCGTCAACTCGCCTCATGCCTAGCATGTCTCGATGCATGTACCTCTCCCGGTCGTCGCCCAACGCCCCAAGCCCCCGTCGCCGTTGGCGGCACACCACCGTCTAGTAGGGGGGGTTCGGTCCCATGGGTTCCATGGGGGGAGGGGGGTAGTCCTCGGGTCGGCCCATGCCGCCGGTGCGGTTGTCGCGGCCGTCGCCAAAGTGCTTCCGGCGTAGCGCTGCGAGGCGCTTCTTCTTGGTAACAGTGTTGATGTAGGTACCAATGATGAAGGAGACGATGTTGAAGAACGGCACCCAGAGCTGGTCGGGGAGGAACTTCTGGGCGAAGGCGAGGCAGATGGGCGAGGTGACCCATGAGATACGCATGACCCTCCAGAAGCCGACCTTGACGGTGGCGCGGACCTGGTGGTACGTTCGCGCGCCGGCGATGAGGGCCATGGCGACCAGGTAGATGCTGTTTTGGATCGGCGCAATCTAGAGGAAGGGCACGGGTCAGATGCTGCACTCGTCATGGGGCGCGGGACGGGGACTATAGCAGCAACGTACAATCAGGTTGCTGACGACAATCTGCATGATCTTGGCCTTGAGGCTGGTGCGGCCGCGGAAAACCTTTTGCAGGAGCCAGATGAGGAAGTGGCCCAGCGGCGCGCTGACGAGGGCGCCGTAGGCGGCCATCTTGGGGACGCGCGAGGTGAAGTAGTGGCCGTGCTTGTTGCGGTCCTTGGCCAGCCACGAGGCAATGAGCTCCTGGGCACCGGCGAGGGAGCCGGCCGTGAGCATCTTTGTGCGCAGCGGGTTCGACTCCAGCTGCTTGATGTAGGCCTGCGTTGGTTCCGCCATGTCAGTCAGCCTCTCCATGCTCGCTGTGATGTCCACCCATTCATCCACCCAAGCGCAAAAGGCAGGCCCTCGCTCTCTCATGCACAACGTACCGCCAGGTAGCCCTTGGTGCCGGCATTCTGGATGCCGCCGGTAAGTGCGGTGCCGACCCTCTCGGCGATGGGATGCTTGCCGCTGGTGCCGGGGATGTTGCCGCCCTCGGGGACGGCGCCGGACATGACGTTCTGCGCCGTCTGCTTGAGCGTGTCCCGCTCGAACTTGACCGACATGGTGGTGGCGTTGGAGGCGGCGGCGGCGGAGTGTCGATGCGGCGATGCGGCGGCAGAGGCAGAGGCGGGAATGCTGAGACTGAGAGTCAGCGGATGGAACAAGAGGAATCGGGTTGCAGAGGGACGGATTGGGTGCGGTTGTGAGGCTGTCCAAGGCATGCGGCCAATGGACTTGTTTACACGCGGAACCACGTCGACGCGCCAGCCACGGAGGACCGCTGCGGACCCCTGGTTCTTGGCTGCGTACAAGACGTCTGTCTGGCTGCCCAATGACATGCAGTGCGCAGAGTGGATGTAAAACTCACCTTGCTTGGTCTGGCCGTGCTCGAACGTCGTGCCGTGTCGTGTCGTGTCGCGTCAACGGGAAGAGGGGAGAGGGGAGGAGAAAGGTTGGGCCGGGGACGGGGCGCCACGCGGCGGCAGAGCAGTCGCGATATTAATTAGCGGCCTCAGAGAGGCTGGAGTGCCCTGGAGCTCGACGCCCACAGGGGGTTGGGTCGCAGCGCCTGGTGATTGGCTGCGTGCCTGTTTTGTCCCGAGGTCCGTCTTCGCCAGAGCAACGACCCCTGCACTCGTGGGTTGTTGATTGCTCCGACGAACTGCATTCAAGGTCCGTCCAGTCCGTCTGTCGACAACGAGTCCCAGCCTTGCTGGAGAAGCCGGATACACGGTTCTCGTACGCTAGAGCCAGCTGCAACGACATATATGGAACGCCAGGACTCGCTGCTGTACCATTGGAGACGCGCCGTGCCGGAGTCTCGTCAAATACGGCTAGGATGCGCCGTGATTGGTGATGCTGCGTCCGTTCCATATAGGTCCCTTTGCTGATGCCGCTCGATACAGATGGCTGAGGACCTCGTCGAGCCGAGAGTTTGAGCTGAGCCTCGAGGATGTGGCTTTAGGCCTGCAAGCATTTCTGAACTGCCTGGCTATCCGGAATTGCATCCTCGGCCAAGGTCGCATCCAATGCTTCCCTTGGCCATCAACGGGAGGCTGCGCGTGCATGCATCGAGGCTGGCAACTCCACGAAGCTTAATGCACATTGGCTTTTGTGGCGCAGAGGCATCGTCGTTCAACAAGGCACGACACGTGCAGCACAGAGCACGGGAGCACGGGAGCACCAGGCTGCCTGCCTGCCTGCCTGAGGTGACAACTTCAGTCCCGTCCCGAGTTGGCCAGAGGTCAGGTGGTCACGCGTGGAGCTGGCATCGCGCCCAGGCCTGGCATAGCTGTTGACTTCATCTAGCTTTCTTCTTCGCGTCAACGCACAGCTGGGCTGTGACTGCGGCTCCCTTCCCTTTCCCCACCACTTCTCGTTCCTCTGCCGGATTCATTCTTTCTTTCATTCATTCATTCAACATCCATTCGTTCGTTGGTCCGTCCGCTCGTTTGCCTCTTCAAACAACGCTTGTAGTATCGGTGCTTGGAACCCGCACGTCACTTCTTTTCATCGCGCCTCCAGCATCCAGCAACTGTTAGCCCAGTCCCGTCCATGTTGGGACGCGAAGGCTGCTACAACATCTTCTGATGCAACCCTGACTTGGGCCTTTCATTCTCCTTCCATCCCCCCCACCCCCCTTTTTGACTTGTCCACCTCCCGCAACATGTCTTCTCGCGGAATCACCAGCCTGCACAGGCGCTGCATCTTCGAGCCGCAGTGTACGCATCTGACCATGACGCGCATCTACGACCCGGCACTTCTCTGCATGGCATGCCACCAACCCGGCCCCAATGGATGGATCTACGCTTGCACACAAGACCGCGAGGACTTGATCGAGCATGCAATTTGTAAAGGAGAAATGGTATGATAATGGCCCTCGCATGCTCCAATCGCAACAAGGAAAGCTGACACGTCACACGCAGGCCAGTTTCGATGTTCTGGGCGTCCATCTATCGAGGGAGCTTGTCATGAGAAAGGGCAGCCCAGCAGCACGAGAAGACAAGCTTAGCTTCTTCCAAGAAACAACCCAGAAGCGAATGTCCAACTACCGCCCTGATCAGGTCGCAACCCTCTTGCGCCAGCGCCAAAACGTACGTGCCTCCATATAAGCAAGCTCACCGGATCCCGCGACTCACTTGGCACAACAGGTTCATACAACTATCCAGCTACAGCGACTTCGCAACGACAGCACCGAAATCATCAACAGTCACGCTTTCTCAACCGGCTTCGAAGGCGCGCCAGGCCCCTCTGACTTCAAGAAGCCTTGGGTTTGCAACATTCGAGAGGAGTGCCAGTACCGCGTCTGCCCTCGGTGCCGTCCTGCCTCGGCGGACCGGGCTTTTCTCAGCCTAAATGCTGTTGCCAATGGCGAAGTTCCGCCAACAGCTGCAACCGGCTTCGGGTTTCACATCATGGGCGAGCGGCCCATCGTTGACGCCGATATAATCAAGAACTTGGAATCCCGCTCTTTTGAAGCTGTGAGAAACGCCAGGTCTGCATCCGGCAAGCTCACCAAAGCGCTGACGCCTTTACAGCCCTCGCAGCCCTCTCCGGTGACTAGCACTGATCGCAACTCCTCCAGATCCCGTGAGAGCATCAAACAGCTCTTGTCGAGTCCCATGGCCGTGGCTCGCGTGGCCGACTCGGACTTTGACGACGTCGACGACGACGCGAGCTTGTCGCAAAAACCAACCCCAGAGTCAGATACTCCCGGCTCGCTGAAGCACTCCCCCCGATGCGTTAATCTGGGAGCTTATGCTGACCCCAACAGTAACGCTGGCCTCGGACCGGTTTCTCGCCTGCCGTGGACCCCTCCTCCATCTCGCGGTCCTAATGACGAAGACACGCCTTCCATGGACCAAGTTGCGACTATGGCTGCAGACCTCAGCGTCCCCACGGACACCAAGTGAGTCTCGGTTACTCGAGGGAGTGTCAACGCGTACCATTACCAGTTGCTTACGTGAAATAGCTCGAGCTCGGCGTCCGACTACCCGGAAGCCGCTGGCCACGGCCCTACGGCTGCTCAGGGTTTGATTTCAGCCCTTCCTCGCCACGAAACTCGCCACCCCTTGCAGCTGGTGAAAGAGAACAATGCGATTCATCCTCAGGGCATGGAGTCCGTGACGGGGACCATTCGAGGGCAGGCCAATGAGTCCGAGGACCTGGAGGCAGCAGACACACCTAGTCCTTCACCACTCAAGACCGTGCCAGGCGGCACGGGAAAGTTCACCTCTTCGCCGGTAAAGTTGGGCCATGGGGTGGCGGTGCTCGAGGAGAGTGTCGAGCTAGGCGTTCCGGATGTCATCACCCAAGTGTGAAGCGTCTCCCGCAGCTAGTGTTCTGGTGACGACGCAGGTTGGGAGAGCTCATGGATGGATTGTCGTACAGGGTGTAGTTGGATGGCGTTTGGGGGACGCTTGTGTGTGAACGATACCCTTTGCTACCTGTTCTGAAGAACCGCTCACGCCTTGTATAAGTCTTGCCACATCAATACAAGCAAACATGCTACGTGTATAGTATGAATAACTTTGTCTTTCACGGCCACGACTAACCAGTTGCCTTACATTCTGCCTACTTGCCGCCATCCTTCATGCTCTCCTGCACCTGCTTCATCATTTGATCGCCCACGACCTTGGCCTCGGCGAATCGCGGCTCGAAAAAGGCCTGGGTGCTCACGAAGCGCTTCTCCCACGTCTCAAAGTGGCCGAGGGTGACGCACTCGGCCCAGCCGCGCGCGGCAAAGGTGAACTCGAGGTCATCGCTGCGGTACGTCTTGTCCTCGACGGCGGTGCGCAGGGCCTCGTCGAGCAGCGCGGCGTTGCGGAACAGGTGCTCGGTGACGCCGAGGCGCAGGCGGAAGAGCGGCGTGCTGCAGAGCATGTGGTCGTAGGGGACGATGCCGAGGGCCGCCCAGCAGTCGACCATGGCGAGCAGGGAGAGGTGGTTGTTGGGCCGCGGCGGCGCGTCGGTGGGTGTGCCGAGCGAGAAGGAGGAGAGGATGGAGGGCTCGATGAGCGGGCGCGCGTCCCACGTCGTCGTCGAGGGCGTCCCAAAGACGCTGTCGCGGGCGCGGTAGACGCGCTCGCGGAGGCCCTCGAGGTCGCCCTCGAGCATCAGCTTGTACAGGTCCGTGACGCTCTTGGCGTACTGGGCGACCTGCTTGCGCGCCTCCGGGTTGAGGATGGCGAGCCCCGCGTAGACGTGCCACTTCTGGCTGTAGATGCGCAGCATGATGTTGACCTTGACGTTCTCGATGCCGCCGACGTAGCGGCTCAGCTCCCACGGGAACTGGCGGTTGGCGTGCCACGCCTTGCCCATGGACAGGAACGCTGCGTGCGTCACGGCCTGCGTGTCGGCCGTGATGCGGTCGTGCTCCTGCGCCGTCAGGTACACGAACTTGGACCGCAGGCAGCCCAGCACCGCCTCGACCTTGCGCAGCGCCGCATCGGGGGCGCGGTGCTGGATGAGCACGAGCGGCTGGTTGTGAGGGTCGACGCCGGGGCCGTGGAGCGAGTGGCACGACACGATGGACACGTCCGCGGGGAGGTGAGCCTCGAAGGCCTGGATCTCGGGCCACTTGCACGATGTCTGCCCGCCGACGATGGCGCCCATCTTGGTAGCTGGATCATCCAGGCCGCGTTAACATCAGACACACCATGGAGGGCCTCTGTCAACAGACACAAAGGGGGTCTCATACATGGACCATACTGGGCAATTACACGGTCAATGACGGCCGCCTCGACGCTGTAGATGACGTAGTCGCTGGCGCGGGATACCAGGTGGCCATTGCGACAAATCTCCATGTTCTTCTATGCCACCAGAGCTTCAGCATCCGAGCACACGTGTGGAACAACAGGACAGCGAACGGCAAGCAAACACGAGAGGCCGTCGTACTTTTCCAGCATATTTCTCTCTGAGGCTATCGTAACTGTCTTCCCTGTCGCAGGCCAGGATTCTGTGCACGGGCATTTACGGTTATCATTCCTGTCTTGCAACCAAAGTCAGCGTCGTGCTTCAAATATGAGCAGCGAGTAAAGGAGTGTTCAAACAGAGATCGTCAGACAAAAGATAATTAAGGTAGCTAGCGTGTTCATCAGTGAGAGCTCGGGGCGGAGTCTGGGAGCCGGAACGGACCCCAGACGTCCCCGAGCAATACTCGAGCCAAATGCGCTCTAGTCATCATCGACAGGAAATGGTTGAGAGAAAGAAGATGATTAGGAGAAAATCGACTTACCACATCAAGGCTTGCCAGTGGCGGCGGCACAAGTCACGCCATCGACTCACCTCCAGCCAGCGGCAGACAGCTTCTCGGCGTACATCTTGCCCATGTCGCCCATGCCAATCAATCCGACGACGAAGCTTTCCATCCCGGCGGGGACGGCGGAAGGTGAAGCAGCCATTGCGTCTGCTGCTTGATGGGAGCAGAAGCAGAGACCATGGATCACATCCTGGAAGCCAAGATCCTCTGCAGCCAGGTCTCTCGTGCCCGAGCGTGGACGAAAGTTCGTCGAGGTTGGTGGGAGGTGTCGTGGATGGAGAAGAAAGAAAGAAAAAAGTTCGGCGGGTCTTGCGAAGGAAGGCAGGCTTTTGAGGGAGCCCAATAGGCGTACGGGTACGGATACCCGTAACGATTATTAGGTAAGCAAGGAAGGCCACCACCAAATGTATGTGCCACGTTCTCGCGATGCAGCTCATCGAGCTCGTCCAACATGTTATCGTTGGTGTAAATCTGCTTCATTCTTTGCTCAAGCTTCTCATCATGGATGTCATTTTTGCGATAGGCTCCAACGGATCTGGCCAGTTAGGCATCGGCCACAAGGAAGACGTCTCAGTGCCAAAGCAAGTCCAGTTTGAGCCAAATCCACCTTCCTCACACATCGTCAAGGTTGCCGCTGGTGGAAACCATACGCTTCTTCTCACCCAGTCCGGCCAGCTCTACTGGAGCGGCGATCCGGCGAGCGGCGCTTGTGGGATAGCGTCTGAGCCAGGCGTGCCATCATTTCAAGAGATTTGTCTCAGCAAAGACCCGGAGCGACATATAGGTCCCGTCGACTTGATAGCTGCCACCTGGGAGGCTTCGTTCGTGGTTGCGAAGGATCACGACGGCAAGAGAACGAAACTGTACAGCTTCGGCGCGGGCATGAAGGGAGAACTAGGTTCCGGAGAGCTCATCGTGCGGACGCCGACAGCGACCCAGTTCAAAGACTTCCCTCCCGCTGGAACCGAGATTGTTGATTTGGCCGCCTGTATGGGGCATGCCGTCGCTGTACTGAGCAACGGCGACGCATATGGCTGGGGCAATTGCCGGAAATCACAGATCGGAGATCCTGGAGCCGTAGTCAATTCACCTCGCAAGATCGATGGCATTGGCTTCAAGGTGTCTCGAGCGGTCTGCGCGAAAGGTTCTACATGTTTCTTCGGAGAACCTGAAAGCGGAAATATTCGTGTTTTGGGATCAGACAAGTGGGAACTATCTTCCTGCGCGCCTGCAACTGCTCCCCCGTGGATCGACGTCGGAGCTAGCTGGGGCGACATCTACATCCTGCGGAAGGATGGCTACTTGCAGGGTTGGGGCCGGGATGATCACGGCCAGCTTCCGCCTCCAAACCTTCCCCGTCTTAACAAGATCGCCATTGGTAGCGAGCATGTCGTTGCGCTGTCGGAAGACGGCGAAGTCCTCGCCTGGGGATGGGGCGAGCACGGGAACTGCGGCCCACAGGTTGAGAACAACGACGTCAAAGGCCGGTGGAATGTCATTGCGTCGCCAAAATTCATACCCCCAGGCTGCCAGATCGACCGCATAGGCGCGGGATGTGCTACCAGCTGGATCTGCATCACGGGTGACTGAACCGTGTTATCCTTGGAAGCTAAGAGCCAATATGTATCGTTTTCCCACTCGATCAATGGCCTCAGTCGGGGAAGAGTGCCAGACCCTTAACATCTGACAGCTTCTGAGTCGGTTCCAAATATGTCGACTCGGCCTGCGTAGGTTCCGGACGTTCCAAGTCGGTCGTTTGCCTCTCCTCCACTCGGCTCATGTGCATCGCAGAAGGATTCTGTCAAAGTCAGTGTGCAGTTCCAATGGAAAGCAAGGATGCGCATAACACTCACGGGGTCAGCGCTATGATCCCATTCCAATCTTGCGTCCTCCTCGGCGTCTTCGTCCTCATCTCGAACGGGCTCCCAACCGTCATCATCCACGAACAAGCTCTCTGATCGCAAGGTGGGCGGGGGTGGCCTCTGTGACGGCCGCAGATCAAAAGCACCAATCCGCGAGGCGCTGGCTCTAGCAGCACTCAGACGCGGTGGCGGCCTTGAAGCTGCAGGCAGCATTGGCTGTGGTACTGACTGGGGTTGCGGCTGCTGCGGCGCCTCGGATGGGGCGACACTCGTTGTACGGGACGTTGCCTCCAAACGAGGTCCAGTGTTCTGCGCAGCGTTCTTGCGGCCTTTCTTGGTCTTCTGGTTCGGGTTGCTACCGCGCTCGCCGACAGTCATTATGAGAAACTCGCATGAGATGGCATCGCTGGAGTAGGAGAGCTGAATGGGCCGGGCGGGCAGCGAGTATCGGGCTGACAGGGCATTGCCTGTGCTGCCGGCGTGTTGAATGATTGCACGGAAGTCTTTGACAGAAATGACAATGTGAAGCTTGTCCTCCACCTCAATGTCATCAAATTCATCCACCTCAACAGCGATGGATGTTTGCAACGGCTTCTTCAGAACAGCTAGTGTTGAACGGTCAGCGTCCATCGCCAGGACATCCAAGTCATCAGAAGTTACGTACCGTCTTCGCTCACTGTCTTCTCGCTGAAGCAGGTGAAGTTGACATGATCGCCGTCTGTATTGATGTCGAGATACTCGATTCCTGGGCCGAAATGGTCCATCAACTGCCGAAGCGTTCTTGACGATATCGTCCAGTGATGCGGAGCGTCCTGTCTGCTGAACTTGGCATGCACGGGGACTGCCACCTCGAAAGGTAGACGATGGGTTGACGTCAACCCGTTTCTGAATACAATTCGAGCGATGAAGCGACTCTTGACGCCTTCTCCATCTTCAATGGCAACGTCGCACCTCTCGATGGGTGTCTGCTTCTCTGCATCCCTCTGGGTATCGGCGCCTGAACGGCTCCTAAAGAGCGATATGAGGGCCTGGGCTCACTATTTAGCAGCCGGACAAAAGGGCACCGTGCGGGAGCTCTGTACTAACCCGAACGTAAATGCTGCAGTAGAATCTTTCACGGAATTGCCCGCTGGCCTGGTACTGGTATCGGGAGAAGAACTTGTTGGTCGCAAACCTGAAGCTCGCGTACGCAGATTTGGAGTTGTTGAGGGTTGTGAGAACAAACTGCATTTGCGCTCAGCAATCACGTTTGAGTAAGCAAGTCTTTAGCGGTCAATTGTCTTACGGATTCTTTTCGCGCCTCGAGAGAGACATCGTCGCTGAACTTGTTCAGGCAGATGAGAGCGTCGCGGAGGGCAGCGACGCCTTCTTCGCTCAGCGTAAACGTGAGCACGGCCATGCTGTGTATCTCGGCAGCCGGTCGAGGCCGCAGGGGCTCAATGCGCGCGGTTCAACATGGCACTCGGTGCGGTTGCGTGTCTCGTGGGTGCGAATCCAACTCACGAGTCTGGTATTCGTTGAGTGTCGTCCTCGGTCGAGATGCAGGTGAGCGCATGAGTGCAGCTACACTGTGCTAGTTGGACGCGATCAACTGTCCCGATACATGCATAAGCAGTATAACGGCTGCGCGCGGTTGTTGGTGTTCCATGCATCCTTTGCCCAGCACGCCTGGACGTGGAAGCTCGACAACTCAAAAGTCTAGCTACATCTACTAGAGTGAGCAGGCACTATGATACAGTCTCTCGCCCTTCCTCGAATTCCTAGTCATTTCCGCAAATTACTCACATTTCCGATTATTATAACGAAGTCCTCGAATTCCTCGTAAATCCACTTCAAATTCACTAAATACGCTACTTCTCGGACTTGGTCATTTTCAATAAGCAACAAGCGCCTTTAGGGGCACATGTGGCACACATCCCGTCGAAGGCACTCACTTTCAGCTTTGCTTACGTCTATGATGCAGACTTCTGTGGCATCGGGTATCTTGTTACGACACCAGACCAAGATGGCCCCTAGTCACGGACTACGCAACAGACGACAATCCCAATGGCCAGGGCAGGGGAGGCGCAGTATTGATGCTTGCAAGTTGGTCCAGCTTCTACTCCGTATTTTCCGCTGATTGACTCTCGATTCGCCACGCCTCCGAGAAACGCTCTGGCGGACAGAGCATGCATGAAGCATACGGTACGCAACGGCGTCGCACAACCTCAGGCGTCTGAGAGCAGCGTTGCATATCCTGCCGCCACCAAGCTGTCCGTTCCCGGCCTGTCCCCGGCTCCAGTCCAGAAAAAGAGACCCCCGAGACCCATTGCTTTCGCATATCTGGCCTTTGCGGCGACTGTGCTGGGCACGTCGAACGAGACGAAGCCCTTGCCGTCCTTGGCATCGACAAAGGAAGCTGCTGCCATGGCCTCATCTACACGTGCCTCGGCGAGCCACACGTCCGGCAGGTCGCAGTAGTCCATCTCGCCGGCCTCGGAAAGAAAAGCCTCCCCGTGACCTTGTGTGTGGGGAAAGTAGCGCGCATATACCGGTATGCCGAGAAGGACCTTGTTGCTCGGTACTCCACTGGACCGCACGTACTCGACCCCTCGGGAGCAAGACGCCGTGAGATGCGGGTGGACGGAGCCAGACTCGTCCGTCGGGGCCAGGAGCTGCGCATGGTGGCCACATACCTTGGTCCAGTTGCCTGTGAAGTCATAGGCCATGAGGTTGAGGAAGTCCAGAAAGGCGGATGCTTCCACCAGGTCAATGTTCCTCAGGCAGTATTCACCCACCGTCAAGGCCGTCGTGACAAGATAATCGGGTGATGGGAGCGCATCCCGGGCTACACGGAGGAGCTCGACAAAGTCTCGGCCCTGCTCCGGCGAGGTTGGATGCTCCCAATCCACTGGATCAGTCCTTCTTGTTAGCTTACACGGAGAGCCCAAAGCCCAGAAAAGGTAGGGGCAGCCGACCATCGATTCCGTCGAGATTGTGGCAGTCACAGAACTCGCGAGCCTGTCTCGCAAATGTCTGCCGGGAGCCTTCGTTGGCTGCGAGCGCGGGGAAGTCGGCACTCGCACTGGCTCCTCCGAGGGACACCAAGGTCTTGAGATGCGGATTCTTGCGCTTCAGCTCGGCCAGGGCAGAGAGACACCCCTTTTTGCCGTCGACATCCTTGTCCAAGTCGGCCCACTCATCAAGCAACTACCAAGAAGTCGATCAGGGGAAAGGCTCTAGGTCGGTGGCTGGGCCTTGGCTTACATACCCGAAATGTACCATCTTCACGGACCCTGGGCTTACAATTAGGTTCTTATAACTCTCGTGGGTTTGCCTAAGCTCTTACCCGACGAATGCATAGAACACGTGAGTAATGATCTCAGCCCGGAGACTCGACGGAGGCCTTTCGCCGTACACCCTCCAGGACGGGTAGTAGACGGCGTTGACAACGGGATCAGACATTGCTTCCTCAGTTGGTGCTGTGCCGTTGAATCTGGAAACTAGCTCTCTCGGTCATTTAATGAGGAGGTGTAGAGGTGAAGGCCTGGAAGACCCGAGCACGAACTAGGCAACCCCGCAGCTTCAAGCCCATGACTGCGGCACAAATGATGCCCAATCGTTGTACGAAGTACATACATGCCGCACCACGGAGAGCAGCTGCAGGTGGCGAGTTGAACACTCCACCTCAGCGCCAACTCTGGTCTTTTGCTACACAACCCCGAAGTCGGGCTGTCTGGGCTTCATATACACATTATGCAAAGTCACTCATGCACGAAGCTGAACTGGCTTGGAGGTGGCTTTTCTTGTAAGTGGCGGTTGGATGACAACGAGTTCAACACCAGTTCAGACCCCAGGCTCGACCAATGGCCAGGCGCGTTTCTTAATTATGAAGCCATACTGCCTCCAAACTAGGCATGGAAACCAGTTGTGCCTTCGCTTGGGCCGAGTGGCCGAGCCATCGCAATACGGGTCTGACCAAGCGCAGACGAGACCGTGTGTTACCCAACCCTCGAGCCAGGTGGCTCCCAACCAAGTGCCGGAAGCCACTTAATGTGTTCGTCGTCATTTTCCTGTCTCAGCTAGCCGCATTGCGCTTCCAACGGCGACCCGGGTTACCCCGTGCGACACAAACACGTGTGCAAGATTTGTTGGTTCCGCTCGGCCGCAACTAGGCTCCGACCAAGTCACAAATCATAGGACATGGCACGAGACATCGGTCAGCGCGCTGCATGAGTCGTAGCACGCGGTTCGGGTGCGCTGATAACCAACCTGGCGATCCACAGCGCTGTGGAGCGAGGCAGTGCGCAGGAGACTGTCCTTGCTGCAACATCGGCGGCATGAAGAGGCCAAACAAACCCCAAAGAAGACAATGGAAGTCCCTTTGCCCACGGGTTGCATATGTGTGCTTCATTAGATCTGTCTCTTTATACAGACACGACACGTTCCGTGTCAGCTGGACAGACACATCTACTGGTTGCTTGTTGGCCTGTGGCCACGTAGTAACTCGTACAAGACCCGAAGCTCGGTGAACTCACTGCAAGGCACTTGATACAAAGGAGCATATGGGCCGCTTGTTAAGAAGCCTCTGCTCAGTCGGGTCCCGGAGAGGTCCGTCCTGGCATCGCTCATAGCCCTGCTGTTATGCGTTCGACTGAATCGAGGTTCGACCACTACCTGCACATATATTGGGTTGTGCTGATATCACCCTTGTAGCCTTGTTAGCCAGTCCTTCCGGTCTGTCCGCGTGTCACCGCACTCGTCGTCATGCTCCACATTGAGGGCATGTATGGTCCGTCGTTCTTTTTCTTTGGCTGTAAGCCAACAACGTCGTTGGGGGCATCAGGTGGCTCTCAGTTCAGACGGCAGGATTCCGCTCAACGGCGCGGAGGCCAACTAGCCTCGGCCCTCTCATCAAACGTCCCGAAGTGATTGGAAGATGAATATGCAACTTACCAACTACGCCTTTCCCGCTGTTTTTCACAGCCCCTTTTCAATGATATAAGGGGTTTGTCTCGCTTGACTGTGCCTTGGACTCTCGGTCCCAGACAGCCTCGAGGAATACGGACTGTAACACACGGAGATGATGAAGACCCAACTGGCGCTCCAAGGAGCGCCAGAGTATGGCCTTTATTTGGCGGAAATGGCTTGTATGCCACAAGTCGACCTTGGTTACGAAGTTCACGAGGCTCTCTCATACATCGTAAGACCGCCTTTTTCCTGACCTCCTTTTCTTTCCTTGCCTATATTCCGTACATCACATGTTAGGCCACTGAATAATGCAGAAAAGGGGTAATACCTACATCTTCAGCAACATTCGTTATGCACAACCTCCACTGGACTACCCACACTTCACTGCCCCTCTTCCGCCAACCTATGGCAAGCCAGTCGTGCAGAAGGGCAAGGAGACACGTACCTGCTTCCAGGCCCAGCGGGCCTGAGATGTCGTGAGCCATCAATTCGGAATAGCATACCTGCACGGCAATATTTCGAACTACAACTACACACAGGCAAAAGAAGCTGCGACCGAGGTCAAGCCGTTCCAGTCAAAGTACGACATGGGGGATGAATTCACCGAGGACTGCTTGTTCCTCGACGTCGCTGTCCCAATGAAGGTGTTTGACCGCGCAAGTCGGCCTGCTACGAAGGCGCGCCTGTCTTTGCCGAGCTGCACGGCGGCGGCTTAATCTTGGGTCCAAGACCGACCCGAACGACAGAGGCAACCCCGCGGGTGTCACTCACGAGAGCCAGCACGATGGCTCAGACGGCATCATCTTCATCGCGCCAAACTATCGCGTCGGCGCCTTTGGCTGGCTCGCGGGTGCCTCTCTCGAGGCAATCAACGGCACGGCAAACGTTGGCCTGCATGACCAGCGGCTGGCCCTCGACTAGGTCCAGAACAACATTCGCTTCTTCGGCAGAGATCCCAGGAAGGGTGACCCTCGGCGGTCTCAGCCAGCGGCGGCAGCATCGTTCACCACATCACGGCATACGGCGGCGCCAAGGGCCCGTCGCCTTTCCAAAGAGCGTTCCCAACCCGCCCGGTTATGCCATGGTTGATTCCAACTTTGAGGTGGAGAACCGAACGCAGACGTTCCTCAAGCTCGCGAATGTCACCAGCTTCGCCAGGCGCGAAAACTGCCTTCCGAGGATCTCAGGCGCGCCAACGGGGAGCATGTGCTCAGCTCCGATATTGGTTTCTACTACGGCCCGGCTGTCGACGGAGGCTGCGTTCCTGCGCTTCCTGGCCCTTCCATCATGAGGGCAACCTGAACAAGGCGTTCAATGGCAAAGCCGATCGATCTGCTGATCAGACATCCCGTCTACGAGGGCGGCGAGTAAACCGCCGCTTGCGTCAACACCGACACCAAGCTCAGGGCTCTCCTTCGCACGCTCTTTCCATCCATCAAGGACGAGGCTGCCGACACACTTGTCAAGATGTACCCCGGCAACAATCCAGCGCGCGCCATGAAGCCACGACATTGGCTTCACTTGTATCAACAAATGGCTCACTCGCGCGTTCGGTAACAAGACCTACAACTACATGCACGGCATCTATCCCGGCTTCCACGACTACAACGTGCCGTACACCTTTCATGGAAGCCCCGTACGATTGCTGATGGACGCGCCGTAGCCCAGGCCTGCAATCACTCTGCAGAGGTACATCGCCAACTTTGTCTAGACGGGTGACCCCAACGGCAAGTGCCTGCCGCCGTTCCCGCAGCAGGGCTGCAACGCGAGCATGAACGTCATGAGAAAGGACGGCTGGGTGACGGAGCGGGACGGCACCGTGAGGATGTACGCTGATCGAATATAGCACAAATTGTCGGCTTACATGTCCGTCAGCGGAGCCTACCCGTGTTCAATTCCCCTCGCATTTCCGGTAGCTGCTTGACAAGACAGAGTCCGATGAGAGCATGCACCCCGATGCATCAGATTGAATGAGCCCCTTGATGATGAGATGATGTATCTGAAGCATTCAACCACTGATACCAAGTGCGTCTGTAACCTACACCTGTCACGCTTGTACCTCTTCCAGTCACATCGTTCTTCTACGTGGGCATTACTCGGCATCGAAGACACCCCCAGGTGAGCATCCTTCATCCCTTCTTGAACCCAATTCCACAGTTGGCCAAAGACACCAGGCTATAAGATGGAGCACCCTTCATTCTGCCTGAATTCAACCCCACAGTTGACCTCGATTCCGCTCCTCGGGTCATCCGACGTCTCTCCCCGTTCCACAGCATCGGGTGATGCCGACAAGTTGCGGCACACCCGGTCGTAGCCCTCCTTTAGAAGGTCCGCCTTGGACAGCCAGGAAAACGTCGTCAAAGCCGTCTCGTACTCGATAAACATGTTCGTTATGGCAGCCTGCTGTGTCGGGTCGTCCACGGCAGCCCAAGCGGCAACGAGGCCAAGGGGGATGTGGCTCGCTCCAAACGGCCGCCGCCGCTTCAGCCTCTCGGCGTGGGCCAGGATTTCCTTGCAAAATATGTCCCTTTCCTCGACCAAGAGGGCGTCATGAGGATCGAGGGCTCGCAGCATTCCGTTGAAGGTTATGCCCATGGCAAGGATCAGGCAGTACGCCGCGTGGTAGCAAGTCTGCAGGCGCACGAGGACGATGGGCAATTTGTCGGAGGGCCCGGCGCAGGCGGGCTCGATGATCTCCAGCAGGTGTTTCCGCAGCCCGGGGGTCTCAAGTCGTATCAGGTGGTACAATGCCTTCATCGCGGCGATGTTCTGGCTAGGGCGACGGAGGATATCGGTCATCTGAGAAAGGTTGTGTAGATCCAGGCTTGTCACGGATACGCCGTCGAGGCTGTGGACGGGGTAGGTGGGCTTGTGTGCCTCAGCCAGCGTAGACAACCACGGCTCCAGCTGAATTGCGGGATTGAAGACGCTCTCGATGAGCTGCGTTGCGTTGTTAGCGGCCTTGGGCCTCTCTGCGGCAAGTTCCCGTGGCCGGAGGGGGGTCTAGTTTCATACCACGGTCATGCTCAGCGTTACGAGCATAGCAGAGTCGAAGCCTTCTCTCCAGTTCCGGGAGACTATTACACTAAGCAAATGGGCCATTGCTTCCCCGTGTTTGGGGTACGAGATTTCGTCCGTGCCTATCCAGCCCTGCGTGACAGTGAGTATGATCCAGGGCAAGGAGGGTTCATGCTTGGGCCACTAACCTGGCAGAGCATGATGAGATAGATGGCGCACAGGGTCTGCTCCGAGTAGGCCGTGGCGGGATCCTGCAGGCTCCTCTGCACCGAGTTCAGGGCGCGGACGTTCTTGCTGAGGGTCTCGAGGGATACGCGGCCCGTGTGGACGGATCGGAACGCGCTGGCGAGAGCGTCGGCAGAGGCGTCCAGCGCGGTGTGCCTCCCCAGCTGTAGCGGGATGTCTCGGATGAAGGGGCCATAGCAGAACAGGTCGTACCTGGGGTCTGTGATCTCCAGGACGGAGACGAAGGCGCCGGTGGCAAGGCTGACTGTGTTCGTCAAGGGCCGCGAAGGGGCGGCAGCCCTCGCCGTGTTGTTGGACTTGGACAGGGCAGACGCAGAGCGTCGAACAAGATGCGAGTCGGCCGCCTTTAGATTCGACGTTTCGTCTTTAAACTTGTACCGCTGCTGGCCGCATCCCACGCAGGGAATCTCGAGGCGGGCGCAGCGGGAGCACGCGGGTTTGGCCTGGTCGCACTGGGACGAATTAGACGTTGCTCCATCGGCCTCGCCAGCATGGCTGAGGATGTATGATACGTACCTTTTTCTTTTGCTTGCGGCAGGCTTCACATCCGCGGTACGAGGGGACGCCGGGCATTCTCGTGGCAAAGGTGCTGCCCGACAAGGGTGAGGACAGGGGTGGAGGGGCTCCGGCAGTGATACAGAGCGAGAGCCGGGTTGAGAGACGATATCTTGGACGTTGCCTTGCGATCTTTTAAGGTGAAGTTGTGACCCCGTCGAGATGTCGACTCTGCCACCAGAAATGGCTGCCTCTCTGCTTGGTGGTGACGTTGTCCCCATTGGCCAGAGCCTCGTCGTCAGCCGGTTCACACGGCATGTTGGAGCTCGGTCGATGCCCGTGGAGTTGAACTTGTCGGGGACGAGTCGGGGACGAGTCGGGGACGACCTGGTGCTGCCGAATGCAGTGAGGAGCCTCCAGCGGCACATGGCACCAATCTGGGCATAGCGTTGTCGCTTATCGATAGCCCCGTCCAATCAAACCATCTCGCAACCACAGCCAACTTGCAACCGTCAACCCCCAACATGAATGAACATGGAGGCATAACGCACACGGCGCAGCAGGGCTCAGATCGCAAGAGGCGTCGCGTGCCCATGGTGACGCGATAAGCTCAATACGTGTTATCGCGACTCTCGAGGAAGGCATCATATTCGAGGCAACCATGCTCGTCCTCTGGCCAATTACCGATGAGGATTAAATGGCGGTTAAGACCCGGCCCATCTTCTAACCAATGCCAGATGCGAATTGCTATCAGCCAGTCACAGTCGAACGGGTGCTCCCGAAACCTTATCCTCTCGCATTAAACTGTTTCATCCATGATCCCGCATCGCCGAGCCCAGTCCCAACTTGTATGACGGCTCGGGCAACGGCCAGACGACACTGGAAATATACGCTCAATGCGACAACTTCTTCATCGACTTTGTCCTGGTCTCTGCTCCGACGGCAAAAACACTCGACGAGGTTGCAGCCGACCCCATGGGCGCTGCCTTTTCATCCATGCCAACGGGCTGACAAAGTGCTATTGGAGCAAGAGCGGATAATTGGAGAAACCTGCGGCTTACGCAAAGCGGCCTGACCGAGGCATGGAAGGTCACCTGGTGTTGGAGTCGTGAGCAGGGCACCGGCGTAGAGCGAACTTCCGAATACATGCTTCTAAGGTTTTACTCCTTTCCTTAACATGGACACAGTGCCTGGCGAGCGAGTTCATCCCAGGCACCCCACAACCCCAGAGCCCCTTGCTCTCCCGGGTCCACTTTGTCGGCAAGTCTGCCTTCGGCCGGTCTTGTGATGTTACGTACATCAGAGTTGGACCGAACACAAGTTGGAGACGAGGCAGGAGGCCGAAAGCATCGAGCAGTTTGCTCTAAGCTCTGATAGACAGGGATAGCCCAGTCGCAGTAGATACAAGCATACGAGTACGTATTGAGTGTGGAGGGGTTTACGGGCCCGTAATACGGCGGTTGAGCAAACGAGTTGAAAGCGGCTGCTAACAACACTGTGGTACGTATGCGACGCAGCCCGTCATCTTGGGCCCTGCATTGACGGGATACTAGCTCCGCAGCCCGCAGACAGGGGCTGCTGGCGGCTTGCTGGGATTCGAGTCCCGTTTGCGGACCCTGAAACGGACTCTGAGCCTTCATGACGTGGTTTCATTCCCCATGTTTACCCATGCTGGCCGTCTGGCAGCAAAGATAGGACCGCAATTTCTGCCTCTGTTCAACGAGGGACCAACCACTCAAAGGCTGTGAGAGTACGAATGTGTGCGTCGCATCGTCGCAGTAGCATTGTTCTGTGGCTTGCTGCCAAGATGTCGATCGGGACTTGGACGTGAGGACGGTGCGTTCTCGTGTCTGAGCATCCGAGGCTGATATATTCGGCCCGGTATTGTTGGCACCTTTAGTGCAGCGTGCGACTAGCAGATGGACCAGGGCGGCAGATCTGCATGCAGAGATATTGTTAGCGCAAAGCAACTTTGTCCTTTAGGTCCGAGAGCCAACGCCCGTCAAGTGTGGAGCGGATGACCTCGTGAGCGAGGCTGGAGCGCCTGTGATAGCATGTCATGAGACAGGGAGATGAACCAAGTCAGCCGCCGGGTCACGGGAAGTCTCAAACGCTACCAGCCCATACTATTCCAGCCAGATGGCCGAGACGGAACAAGCCTCCCGGGTTCAGGGGTTATCCGAATGCCGGGAACGCGGGATCTCCAATGCCACGTCGGATCAGGGAGTCTCCTCGACACTGGTCCCTCATGACGCCTGAGCATGGGGGTTGGCTGTCCCAGGTGGCAGGACCAGGTGCGTGCATGGATCATATACAGTGCTCGGGTGATACCGTGATAATGGAAGAAGCACGCAGTAGTTACTCGTAGTCGGCCAACGAACAAGAGGAGCAACACCCCCGGCTAGGCACTAGCTGTGAGAAACGTGCCGGGGTCCAAAATTGGACATGGCAGGTATTCACTGGTCGGTGAATGGCGGAGGCCAGATCCGGAACATATTGAACGGCGCGTCTGCGAGATCCAGCAGCTGTTGCATCATCAACAACACCCTGCGTCTTCTGCATACCCCCGCGTCGAGGGAGATATTTGTCACGTCTCGCTTATGGCCGTTGCTGAATGGTCAAGTTTCGGTCCGAGGGGTTTGCACTGACCAGAATGTCGGGTCCGAGAGGGTGGGCGACGGCGGAACAGGGTCAGGTGAATGGTTGACGACATGTAACATGTTTGCCTTTTGCTTTTTGTCGATGCAGATGGATGAGTCCTCCCTCGGTCGGCACGCGACCAACCAAGCCTCGCTCTTTATCTCGCCATAGGAGGCCTCGTCTCATCTCAGATGCGTCTACGGGGCGCTTCCCACCGGCGAGTGGCATTTCCGAAAGTCTTCGGGCCATGGCTTCAAGGCTGTTTGAATCGCTGGGTTTGTCGCGTGCCAGACTACCCTTCAGGCTTCATCACACGGATCGCCTTTCGCCCCAGGCCTCGCCATATGTACAGATCCCGCCCACTCCACGAATAGGCTCACGCTTGCCATATCGGCCCGGCGGAGCGGATGCGACAGGCTGTCCTAGGCGAGAAGTCGAGGACCAACGGCGCCCGGTGTCCTCCGCGGCTCGTCAGTCACCTGTCCAGGGGTGTTGCATCCGGGAAGGGCAATTCGTAAGGAGGAAAAAGAAAGCAAACGTAAAATGAAGCCCGAAGCCGCCCAGTCGGCATAATAGGTACCCGAGGGCTGATCTACAACTAGATGTGCTCGCTAGAGAGAGCTGATTGTCGCCGCGCACAGCATCTCCTTGGTCTGTGTGTTGTGCGACCCAAGATGCAGTGACTGCTTGTAGATCCCGAAGTTCGAACCCACAGAGGAGACCGCGGTGAAGAGGTTGCGAGGAGACGGCGCGGCGCGGCCTGCATCGATGCGTGTACGAGCACAGGTACAAGTCGACGCAGAAGTCGCCAGCATCGACACACGTCCCGGTGCTGGATGGGAGCTCGAGAAACCAAACGGCGCCTAGGTACTCGACGGTCGAGCAACTCGCCACAGTTACACAAGTGCAACGCTGTCGGTGTCGGCCGTGGAGGAGATCATCAAGTGGGCTGACCGTGAGCAACGACAACTGCAATGGAGTCCACAGTGTGGGGGCGCGATGTCAGCGCATCCACCTTACCATGATGCTTTCAAGTTTCACCCAAGAGACCACACCGAGAGCGCGCATTCAGGAACAGCATGCATCATTCTATATTGGTCATCTCGTTAGACTTGATTGAGGTTTAGGCAGATTCAATAAACAGCTACTTAGACCGACGATTTCCTCCCAAGTTGCCGGCGCAGGTATCTCCTTGGGCAATGAAACCACAGCTTGCAAAAGCGAACAACAAATAACCCGGTAACGTCCTTTGCGCATGTGTAAAAGGCTCCATCCATCTCAAGCAAGTGAACAGTTCTGTGTGATCCGGAACGCCTGCAACATCCCGTCCCTGGCTGTGCCCGCCAGGAATCATGTCCCCTCGATACCGTCCGTCTGGTACAATTGAGCCTCCTGCCCTGTCTTCGAGTGACGAACCGGTACAAAGCGAGGATGCTTCATGGGTGGGATACCATGACCAGTGGCGTGAAAAGTATGCAGCGGCATCGCCGCTCCGGGTTATACCACTCCGGCGTTGTCGTCTCCGAACCCCAATGCTCCGTGTCTCCCCAACGACAACCCCGCAACTCTCTAAGCATTCTGGTCGTGGTCCTACATGACCGAAGATGCCAGAAGGCGTGATTCCACGTCGTCCATTCCCATGCCATCCATGCGCGGCCCTTCCATGCCTTGGAGCCGGCCTTCTATTGCTTGGAAGCGGGGCTCGTACCCGCCCGCGCGGGCCTCGAGATTCTCCATGCGCTTTTCGATGTTGTCTAGCCGCTGCTCGATGCGCATCAGGCCCTGCGCCATGTCGTGACTTAAGCGATCCAATTTGTTTGTGAAGGACCGGATGGTGGTCGCGAGTGGTGCATTCTCCTGGCCAGGCGCTGCCGAGGGCACGCGCGGTTCGTGGTTATGGCGCGGCTCTTGGAGGGCAAATCGCCACTGATTCCCGAGCTGGACTTCGCAGACAGCCTTTGCGCGGAAGGGGCAGTCGATCTTGCGCGTGGACGGATTGCGCTTCTTGGCGGTGCTGTTATACTTGACGCCGCCGCGGTCGCAAACGAGGTCGTAGCGCGTAGGTTTTCCGTCGCGGTAGTTGGAGGCGCGCAGCTTGACGATGCCGTATCCTTGGTCCTTTGCGACACGCTGGACCGAGGCCATCAGGTCCTCAAAGGACCGGAAGATGCCCTCGGGCGGCGGGAGCAAGGCAGGTGGTGGCGTGTTCGGCATCGCGACGGACGGATTCGGCAACAACGGCGCGACTTGTGCAGAAAGAGAGAGACGAGGAGAGGGCTGCGGTTGAAGGAGAGTATACAGATACCGGGAGTCTGCTCCGATATATAAACCCTAAGGGCAGGCCGAGGGAGATGCCGCGTCTGGCGATGGCTGTTGGTCCGGGTCCGTTACACGGTAGAGTGAGGCTGGGCTGTAAGGATTTTCCAATCCGCACTGTTGACAAGTTAAGGTTTGGCGTTGATCCGGTCCGAGCAGTTTTGGCCAACCAGGGGCTACGTCGCGGTAAGAGACGGGGGATTAGGCGCTAGCGCGCCTCGAGGCAGTGGGCTGTTTCCTCATCGCGACATCCCGTCGCTGGCAGGGGTGCGGACTGCGGAGTACCTACTCCGTACCTGCGGAGCATGAAGTTCCCGGCGGTTTGGCCCAAGGTAGACCACCGGCTAGAGGGCAAGAAAGGACCCGGATGATATTGCATGGTCAAAGCTCCGTGTTGGTCCCCATGGGCCTCGCTGCCCGCATCTTCTGTCTGGTCAGTGGTCGCATGATGGCTGTCCTCATTGAGATGGAGAGCGGCAAGGCCGCTACGAAGTACGCACGTCCGTCTCGTACCTAGGTACCCAAGGTATTTCTGTGCACGTGATGCGCTCGGGAGCTGGCACTTTGCCTTCATGTGACCAGCGTCCCAGCACGGACGACGGTGTCCACCTGCCTTTCTCTTGCAGTCCTGCTGCGTTGAAACCGGGCAACGATATGATGCACCAGATGCCGTATTGTGCATGAACTTTAACCCTAACCTGCGAGTACAAGTAGGCGTTGATGGGCACTCCCTGTCCACCCACAGTCGGAGCGGTTGCACTACTGCCGAGCCCCACGTTCGCGCAAAACCCCCGTCCAACTCAAACATCGGACCCATCCAACTCATCACTCGTGATCCTGCTCTGCGCGCTGCACCACTTGCACGTCGACTGCCACGGGGTAGTGAGCGCGACTGATCGATCGCTGCCGCAGCGAGGGCCTTCGAAGAGACGGCGACTTCACTCTCGCCCCCATGGACAGCAAACCCATCGCGGCGGCCGACGCGGCCCCAGACGGCCCACAGGCCTTGGACGAGGCCCAGCTGCTGGAGGCGTTGAAGCGGCTCAAGCTCCTGCACATCAAAGTACGACCCAGCCCTTGCCGTCCCAAAATAGAATATTCCTCAGGAGCCCGTCAAATTAACTTGGCTGTCGCTCCAGGAGCGACTCCTGCGAGACACGATTCCCAGGATGATCGAGCCGTTGGTCAAGAAGCACCCTTCCCGTGGGTAGTCTCCGCCGCCCTCGCAGCCGGACACAGAACACAGTGTACTGACTGTGAAACTTGTGCAGCCGACGTCATGTTCAACGCCTTTATGAAGGCCGTCGCCGAAGCTCAGGCTGAGGTCAGCGAGTTCACGGAGCTCATGAGGGACGAAGCGACCAAGCAGGTGTTTGCTCAGGCGGACAAGAGCCGGGAGGAGAATCCGTTCGGCATCAAGCCCTGGAGTCACATGGACCACCCAAACTGGTTCACGGACAAGGATTGAACTGATTCGGCAAATGTATACTGTATTCTTACAATTCTTTGGATTATGACGCGGCAAATGAATGAAATGACAATACCACCATGCTGGGCATCAAGGAATCTCGAACCGTGTCTCGTGGTAGCATTCCCCTGCATTGAGTCAAGAAGGACATGCCTCACATTTGGACTATGCTCGGTACTTGATGGATGCTTCCAGTTGCTACCGAAACGGCATCAGAATCGGGTGCGACGTTGAGATCCATGGCCACACTTTGAGTGGGCCCAAGGAGAGAGGTTACCTATTCACACGCAAGATGCATCCTAAAGGTTAGGAGGCCATGACTAGTGTTCCAGCAAAAAGCAGAGGCAAGATTCATTACGGTCCTTCATGTCTCATCACACAATGAACTTGAATCCATATCTCGCAGTTTTCTCCCAGAGGCTAGGACAGTGAAGGCTCCGTGACTCTGCCTGGCCCACCTCAGTCTTGCGAGTTTGACGCGTTGTCATCACGTGACTCAATGGACTCCCATCCGGCTTTGCGCCGCTCTGATTCGTCGGTTTAGCGGGCACAATAAGTCCTTCCACCCACACATTTTTCCCCAAATCTCGAAATTCTTCGTCCTTGTTGAGATCCTCATCGCACACTCCCAGCACGATCAGCAACCATGGTGTCCCAACGAGTTACCTACCGCCGCCGCAACCCGTGAGTGATCTCCCGGATACACTGTCGATTCAACTGAAGCGCCATTTACTTGCGTTTCTTGCGACGGCACGGACTGACTGGATTCCGCACAGCTACAACACTCGATCCAACCGGACCCGAGTCGTCAAGACTCCCGGTGGCGAGCTGCGACTGTTGCACATCAAGAAGCGCGGCACTGTCCCCAAGTGCGGCGACTGCGGCTCCAAGCTCTCTGGCGTAAGTGGCCCTCGACTCGAAATCGGCAATGGCAATGGCAATTCGCGGAAGGAAGAGGGATGCGGGACAGCGAGGAATCGACAGCCTGTGTCCTACGATGGCCGACGACGGCGACCCCGATCGACATGAAGGCTCTGCGTCTACATTGCAACCATGGTCGGCGTGTTGCGAGGACGGACTGCCGCGAATTGCCACCACCGAGAATCCGTGAACAGTTCAGCGTGCAGAGGGACTGACAGTGTTCTCCATTTAGATCCCCGCCCTCCGCCCCCGAGAGTACGCCCAGATCTCCAAGCCCCAGAAGACCGTCCAGCGAGCCTACGGCGGTTCGAGATGCGGTGGCTGCGTTCGTGACCGCATCGTCCGCGCCTTCCTTATCGAGGAGCAGAAGATCGTCAAGAAGGTGCTGAAGGAGCAGGAGCAGAGCCAGAAGAAGAAATAAGCATATTTTGACGACGGAGTGGGCTTTCTGCGCGGTATGGCAAGGAACTTTTGAGGGGAATGGTTCATTGCTTTGGTGTTCATTAGGGCAAAAGGGACTGCATGATACATCCGGGGACTGGCCGGAGGCCTGTCTTCTGCTGTCTTTAGGACTGCAACCTCCTCTTGGTGGTTTGAAATGTGACGAAACATCAAGCTGGCAGGAATTCGTTTGGTCGTCTGTGAAACGGCGTGCTGGGTGTGGTGAGTCCTCCGCGCCAGCGCGTAGAAGTAGGCGAATGTCCGCTGTGTACGGAGTACAGCCAGGTTGGATGGATGCAGCGGTGGCGATTCCCTGATTTGAACCATGGCCAAGGTGCCACAGTGTTGTTGGATTTATCTACAATTACTTGTAGACTGTGGCGATGCGGCTTGCTGACAACGGGCGTAGCCTTCTGGCATGACGTGTGTACGTGTCAAGCAGGACCCAAAATTTTGTTCCCCGCAACACCAAAGTGCACGTCGTCCCGTATTCCTCCAACCACCATCTGCGACCCATTGTCTGGTCCGCAATGCGCACTCGGATATAACGCATTACTCTATCATCGTAATGCGCTGCTTCACGCGACAGTGTGGCGGCCTGCGCAGTCCGCGCGCTGCCGTGCGCAGCGATGCCGCGCGGTTACGGCAGCCAGCGACCTCTGCCTTGACACCACAGGCATCCCTGCCATCACGACTCAGCTGCCCGTCTAGATGCTGCCCTCGACTAATACACACGACGACACCTGCCTGGCGGTCACGGAAGGATGCGCCGCGAGAGCCCCGGCCGACCGACCTCAACGAGCTGAACGTCCTGGGAAACATGCCTGCGCCGTCAACGTCGGTGGACGTGTGCATGTACGATGGCTTCGGGCTGAACAGCGGCATCACAATTTCGGACGGGAATGGGGCGTTGCTAGTCAATGGAGAGGCCTTTGCGTGGCGGCCATGGGAGACGAAGGGGGCAATGGAGCTGGTCAACAAGAAGGGCCAGTTTGAGCTCCCGGCGGAGGCATTCGGGCTGTTTGACTTGCTCTGGCCACGACCAGGTATTCTTGCGTCCCTTTTTGCCTTGGGAATGGTCCATTACGTCTTGCTGGTGACTGGATCCCCCGGGCGGAACGTTGCTGGCCTTGCGCAGTAATAGCTAACAGGGCGTTTGGCAGACTTGCTGGTCATCGGCGTGGGCAAACACAACCTGCCACTGAGTCCGCAGACGAGGCGGCACATTTCGGAGCTGGGGTTGCGGGTAGAGGTTCTGGACACGAGGAACGCGGCGGCGCAGTTCAACCTCCTGGCGACGGAGCGCGGTGTTTCAGAGGTGGCGGCGGCGTTGATACCCATCGGCTGGAAGGAGGGCATCGGGGCTGCATGATTCTGGACGTGGCGGAGAAGCGGTCCTGGAGAATTGTTGACAGTACATCAAGGCATGGCTGGGGCGCGATTGTGTGATATCTCAGGACGAGGCGGCTTCGAGGCGATTGTACATAAGCCGTGGGCGTCATGTGTTGGATCATGGTGAGGGGGCCGCAGGAAATGCAGGCGGTACTTTGATGGTGATGACATCCGCAGCAGACTTTGTGGATAGCCTGTTGCAGGGTGTGCTAAACAGCTCTGCTCCGTATTGATCGACTGCCCAGTCGAGCTCAGTCTGGCTAAGAACGTTGCACCTACCAACCCAGAGGCAGTTCCCCGACGCTACCCCAGTGTATTTATCGGCACATGGAATCCATCAGTAGAGATTCACATGAAACCTAACGCCTACTTGATGGTTGTCGAATGATGGCGCTGCGGGTGGACGTGCGTCGCCGGTCTAGGGTAGGCGCATGCCGCTCCGACGTATAAGTAGTCCCGTCACATAACGGGGACCAATGCACAATGACGATTGGATGGTCCAGATTGCGCCAGCCATTGATTCATTCATCCATCAAGCTCCTCCCACAACCGACCGCATTTACGCACATCTCGCCTCGCACGTGTGATACGCAATGAGACGTCCTCTCTGACGATACCGCACCGCACCGCACCGCACCGGCCTGGGAGACCTCCGTCCCAGGGTCACTCTCATTCGACAGCTGCGCATCTTCGTCTACGCTCGCGCTGGCCAGCGCAGGGTTTCAGCCACGCGCAGCGCCGGTCCCTCGAGCGCTCGCGACCGGCGCCAATTATTAGCTCCCTTGGCCAATTGCGCAGTCTCGCTGCGTTTGCCCGTTGATACCCAACCTGCCTCAACCAGCAGCCTTCCATTGGCAGGGACGGAGTGGTCTGCCAGCAAACTTCGGGAGAGGCCGTGTCGTCTGCCGCGGACCGAGCAAACTCAGACTCTCTCATAATCCCGAGCTCACGCTCCGCTGCCCGAGTGAACGACATTATATATAGCCAGCACGACTCGGCTTTATTCCTCCTAAAATCTCTGGTTTTATGGAGAGCCTGGCTCTCACGAGGGATCGCAGGCATGGCAGGTGCTGGTGACTCGCCAGATGTCAACTCTACCGACCCTCACGCCACCGATCCTCTTCTCCTCAAGAACAACTCCGAGTTCAAGTCCTACAAGACCAGCCGTTTCGAGTATCCCGACATACGGGTCTTCTTTCGACAGCATGCCAAAGCGAGGGAACTGCCAGCTCCGTTGCCTCTGCTGGTGTGTATACCCGGCCTCGGGGGCTCTGTCGCCCAGTTCCATCAGCTCTTGAGCAGCCTCGTTGACCTGGCGCCGTGCCTGGCCATCGACTACCCTGGCGGTGGCCGGTCCAGGTATGCGCTAACGTCATGGGATGCGTACACCCCCCAGGCGCTGCTGGAACTGCTGGAGACTGTCATTGAGGATTACCGCGACACGGACGCAGGCCAGAGCGTGGTTCTCATCGGCCATAGCATGGGAACGGCCCTGGCGGCTCGGCTCGCAAACAAAAAGGCTTCTCGCACGACCCAACTCGCAGACCATGTCGTCGGTCTCGTCGCCATCTGTCCCACTTCTGGGCCGTGGTGCGAGTCAACGGCCACTGTCCTCCGACGACTCCTGTGGATTCCCGGTTGGATGTTTGCCCTGTGGCGTGCCTGGGATGGCATGCGAGGGCCGCAGAGCCCGAGTGTCGCTCGATTCGTCGGCGAAGGGGCAGAGCCGGAGTTGAAGCTTCTGCAGTACCGTTTCAATCAGCAGAGCCTTACGCCGGTGTGGAGGCGCATGGCCTACGGCGCTCTCCCGGTCTACCAAGATGGGAAGCCTATTGGAGGTATTCCCGGGCTGGATACGTGGGCCGGCCTGGATATTCCGGTATACCTCATCGCTGGCGAAAAGGACCACTTGACGCCACCAAAGGAAGTGGACAAGATTGTCGAAGCCATGGGCTTGGCCAGCAACGGCGCAGGAGCAGAAGCTACCGAGCAGCCTGGCCTCCAGAGTGCCGAGGCTGCGGCACCGGTTAGCCTATCGTTGAAACCGCAAGACCACATGCCTGATGGCTCAGATGGCCTGAAGACTGGAGACCTTGCTGCTAAGAGTATTGATCAAACAGACATCCTCGATGACCCCCACGACGACCCATCGACGCCCCTCGAGTCTGAATCTTCGGGATCGCTGGCATCACCAGCACCTCTCCCCGTTCAACCACGGCATCCCCTTAAGGTGGTTCAGTCCATCGTCATACCCGCGCCGGCGAACCACACTCTGCTCTACATGCCACGCTCTGCCAGGGCCCTGGCCGGCCTGATATCCGACTTCCTCGCGACAAACATCACAGGAAGACTTTCTCTCGCCTGGCAGCTGCAATATCTCTCGCGCGAGGGCAAGTGGGACGTGAAGAACCTCATCAAGTGGAAGTCTGTCGCGCCAGTCTCGGAGCTCATCGGACCCCAGGGCCGTCCAATCTTCCGAGCCATGAAGACGCTGCGCGAGGCCGACGATGTGCACTGCCCCACGGCATTTGTTGAGCAATGGGGCTCGATTGTCAAGGATGTCATCGACATCTCCAAGGACCAGCCCGTGTACGACCCCCGAGGACTGGAGCGCGGCGGCGTGCACTACCACAAGTTCTCCACCGTCTCCAAGATCCCTCCGCGCGCGCACGAGGTCGAGGCATTCATCGACCTCGTCGACAAGCTGCGCGATGCCCAGAAGGAGCGAGCCGTAGCGGAGGCGTGGGAGGACGCCGAGAAATGCGTCGTCGGCGTACATTGCCACTACGGGTTCAACCGCACGGGGTACTTTATCGTGTGCTATCTCGTTGAGCGGTGCGGCTTTGCGTTGTCGGACGCCATCGAGGCGTTTGCCAGGGCGCGGCCCAACGGCATACGCCATTCGCACTTTTTGGACCGGCTGTATGTGCGGTACAACATCGACGAGGCACGGGGATAGTGAGCCTGACGGGCTGAACAAAGGGGGCCCATCAGCAGTTTGAAGGGGGGGGGAGGGGGAATCGAGTTACTAGATGGGCGACACCCGAGCCTGGGAGCCTGGAAAACGGAAAGGGCGTTCAAATCGGATAGGGTTATAAACGGCGCATTCAAGATGGTCAACTGGGCAGTCAGCGGATATTGGAAATTGGTTTCTCCTAGGGCGCTTTCTCTGTATTCTACGAGAGTATTCTTTGCCGGGCTATTCTATTCGACTCTTCCTCTTAAATGGAGTATCAAGCTTCAAGTCCCTCGCTCTACGAATGTCGTATGCTCGTAGCGCAGAAAGAAAAACATCGAGAAAAAAAAATCGAAAAGATCAGCGCTATTCTAAACGCAACAAGGGCAATCGCACTCTATCCGAGTCTTATGCGCTCTCTGTAATATGGTATTCACTTCCCCACTCCACGGCCGTGCTCTCAGCGTCAATCGCCTTGAGGTTAGCCTTGCCCATCTTCTTCCTCAGCTCCTCAGTAATCTCGTCGACGTCGACGTCGAGGTAGTGGCTCAGGAACTTTCCGACATCCGTGTTCTCGACGTTGCCGCGAATCTTGTCCGTCTCCGGACCGCCGGAGCTGTAGATGTTGACGTCGACGGCCGAGTGACCGTGAGTGGTCCATCCGATGTGGGCGCGGAGGGAGATGATGGCGGCAAAGGTGTTGATGGAGGCCTCGGGGTCCTTGACGAGGAGAGCGAGCTCCTCGTCGGTTGCATCAGAGATGCCAAGTCCGGAGACGATGAGTTCATCGTTGATCCAGGCCTTGAGGTCCTCTTCGGAAAGAAGGGAAGGCTGGCGGGCGAGGTAGTCTTGCAGTGTGGCGGCGAGCCTCTCGCATGATGCGGACGCGTTGGCGAGGACCTGGGGGTACCAGTTGTAGACGGGGAGGTGGCCGGGCTCCTGAAGCGCGGTGGCGAGGCCGCCCGTCTCGTGGTCGCTGGTGGCGACGAGAACGCCCTCCGTCTTGCTCTGGCCGATAAAGTCCACGACGGCCTTGAACGCCTTGTCGTATTCAAGGACCTCGCTGACCTGCGCGGCAGGATCGTTGATGTGGCCAGCGTGATCGATGCGGCTGCCCTCGATCATGAGGAAGAACCCCTTGTCGCTCTCGGCCGTGGCCTTTTCGAGGGCGCGCAGCGCAGTCTGGGCCATCTCGCTGAGGCTGGGGTAGATGTCGTTCATGTTCTTTCGGTCTAGTTCAAAGGGCACGTCTGCCGGAGCAAAGAGGCCCAACATGGGCAGCTTGACATGCTCGCCGCCTTTGAGAGCATCGAAGCCTGCACGGCTGTCGGCGTAGCTCCAGCCGTACTTGTCCTGGGCCAGTGCAGCCACGTCGACATCGTCCATTCGGCAGCTCCCGGCGGTGGTGTTGGGCAGGAAGTGGCACCGGCCGCCGCCGAGCATGAGGTCAACCGAGCGCCCCAGGACTCCGTCGCCAATCTCCTGGAGCGCGATGTCGTCTTGCATCTGGCGGCCTAGGGCGTGGCTCGCAAAGCACGCGGGGGTAGCATCCGTGATATCCGTGGTGACCACCAAGCCCGTCATGTATCCCGCCCTCTTGGCGGCCTCGAGGACGGATCCGCAGGGCTCGTGGTCTGGCAGCACGGAGATGGCGCCGTTGTAGCTCTTCTTGCCGCAAGCAAAGGCCGTGGCACCGGCGGCGCTGTCCGTGACGAGGGAGTTGCTGGACCGAGTGCGGCTCGAGCCCCAGAAGTGCTTGTCGAGGACGAGCGTGTCGTCGTCGGGCAGGCCGTCGACGAGCTGGCGGTAGCTTCGAGTCAGGGAGAGGGACGCAGGACCCATGCCGTCGGAGACCATGAAGACGAGGTTGCGCTTGGCGGAGCGGGAGCCATGGCTGGACGTCTGCTGGCTGTGCTGGGCCCAGACGGCCAGGACGATGACGGCGGCGGTGGCAACGAGGGCCCAGACAAAGATGCCGGCCTCGCGGAGGCGGGACCGGCGGCGGCTCTTGTTGCTGAAGGAGGAGGCGGCGGGGGTGGTAGCATCATCATGGTTGGATGCTGGACTCTCGCTGGGCAAGAGGGGACTTTGCTCAGACACCTGGTGGTCTCGCGGGTTAGCCTGCTGCTGCGTCTTCTGTAGAGGACGGCAATGGTAAAGACAGGCACGTACCATGCTGGCAGGTCTCGGCATCCTTGAGGCCAGCAGTTGCAGATGGTGGTGTTGCGGTTGGAGAGACCGCGCAGAGGAGAGACGGGGGCCTAAGCTGAGGGAACTTGGCGGAGGGATCCAGGCGCTGTCGACATGGTGGCAGAGGCAGCCCATCCATGACGACGAGGTGCAGGTGGGCTCCGCAGCCAGTGGAGGCGCTGTAGCACCCGCTGAAGCCAAGCACCCTCAAGCCTGCAGTGGTGGGGTTCAGGGGTCAGCTGCAGCACGCACGGGGCCAGGGCTGACGTCCTCATTCACGAAATCTCAGTCCACGTTTTGCCAACGTGACGACCTGTGGCACTTTCTCAGTGGAGAGGTACGGGCTGTTCTATTCTCTGTACTCCTTACCTGGTACGTTGTCCAAGGTAAGGTACCTACCCGAGCAGGTTCAGCTACTTGGCCAAGACTGTCATGCTGCAAGCAACTGCACCGTGAAACGGGCCAAGGTACGACGTGCGCTGCTGCATCAACCATGACGATGATGTGCTTGACATCCATGCTTCTTTCCCGCCCGGCGTCGTCGCTTACCATGTGCCAACTCAGCTCGACCGCTACCTTGCACATCAAGTCACGTACCGGAAGCTGCGGTGGTTGTCGCCCTCATCCGTAACATCGACTTCGGCGCCTGGGTCAACTGGCCCGTACAACCTGTCCCTGCGCCGGTTCTCCCAGCCGAGGGAAACATGCATGCCGAGCGCGAGTATCACGATCAGACCAGTCAGCCCGCCGCCGATGGCACAGCCTTTGGTGTAGAAGGGTCTAAGTTGCGAGTCAGCGTCGGCAATCCCCAGACGTTGGTCATATGCCAGCACCGTCTTACCCATCGCCTCGAGGGAACACTACGCTGCTGATAAACGACGAGCACTGCCCGAGGGTCAAGAAGATGGCGAGGCCAGCGCCCTTCTTAGAGTCGCCGCCTTGGTTGTTCAAGATCCAGGTGACGTTGATGGAGAGTGCCGGAAACACGCCGCAAGCCGCAAGCCAGACGCCGGCGTACCGCGCACCGGCCCTGTTCTCGTCCCGGATGCCCGCGAGCAGCCCGTAGCCGACCACTCCCATGGCAGCGGTGCCGGCCACGACCAACCCCCGTCTGCCGAACCTGTCCGAGACGTACGAGGCGAGGACGCAGAGGAGAAACGCGGCAAAGTAGGCCGGCGCCGTCAGCCCCTGCGCCGTGACGGGGTCGTGGCCCATGTCCTGGACGATGGTGGGCAGGAAGTTGGACAGCGCGGCAAACGAGTAGTTGGCGCAGAAGTGAATGAGGGAGTGGACGTAGTTTTTGTAGTCGGTGAATCCCGCCACGACCTGCGTCCACCTGACGCCGTCGTTTGCTGTCGAGTCCTTGAGCTGCAACCGCTCAATGGCCAGCACGCGGTCCTCGTCTGTGAGGAACCTGGCTTTTGCGGGCGAGTCGATGAGGAAGAAGTAGACGACGGGGGCAAACAGGACAGTCAAGGATCCCTCTGGGGGGCACAAGTCAGCGCAAGGTCGACATGTCTGCACGGACGAGGCTCCGCACCGATGATGAACAGGAGCCGCCACGGCTCCAGCGACGCGCGGATCTGCGTGATGCCGTACGCCAGGCTCGAGGCGAAGGTGTTGGCCAGGGGCGACATGCCGAGCAAAAAGGACATGCGGAAGCCCAGCTCGCGCCGCTTGTACAGCATGGACAGGAAGTAGGGGGCGCCGGCTCCAAACGTCGCCTCAAAGACACCGAGGAAGCATCGCGTCACGGCGAGTTCGGCCATGCTGCGGGCGGCGCCGGAGCTCATGGCGGCCGCGCCCCAGCTGCGTCGACGTGCATGTCGTCAGTTGTCATGGCCACAGGAGAGAACAGCGGCGAGGAGGCTTACCAGACACACAGGACCGACACGTAAACGTGCGCCGGGAAGATGTTCCAGAACATGGTGGTCCACTCAAACACGACGTAGCAGATGTAAAACGAGTTGAGCACCCAGGCCCATTGCGTCGAGTCCAGGCCCAGGGCATCTTGCGCGCCGGCCGTCTTTGCGTTGCCAATGTTGCCGCGGTCCAGATACGACAGGACGTAGAGGCAGCAGACGATGGGCAGCACGCGACGGTCAAGCTGTGGCCAGGGCCGGTTCGCTTAGCAAGCAGCAGTTGACGAAGCATATACCACGTAGGGGAAGGGGGAGCACCTACGGCTCGGCGAATGCGCAGGTTGGCCTCCTCGGAGACGGGCACGGCGCCGTGTCCGGGCTCCTCGCTGGCGCGACGGATGGCCGTCTCGTCGTCTGCCTGCTTGTCCAAGCTGGCCATTGCGAGTCTCGTATGGGGCCGCTGTTGACGCTCAGTAGATGGTATGCGTTCGCCAGCCGACGACCCAGCCTCTTGTCGGGCGCGGGAGAGGACGAGGTTGGCAAGCCTCTGGCTCTGGCTCGAGACATGCCATGGACTTTGGCTGTCGTCCTCGGTGGCCCTGGACCCACCCCCATCTCTCAACCTGTGCCTGTTTCCAAGCCACTCTGGGTAACAATCGAATCGTCACTGTCTCGTGGCCCCCTCGGCCCGGCACATGCTGCGGTGGCGCCGGGAGTCCGGGACTAGTTGCGCATGGAGGCGTCAGAGACTCCGAGGCCAGCCAGGGTGCATCCATCCGGTCGCAGCTGCACGACCTGCTCTCAGTCGAATCGGCATCAGAAAGCGTGAGACCCGGAAACTCGTATCCAATCTGCCAAGGACATCACTGCGGTCCACGGGGTGGGCTTGCCAGCCGCTGGAAAAATTGCAGCGACGAGGCTGAAAGAGCGCCCACCCACGAGTTGAGGTCAAGTCGAAGCCCTCGCCACCCAAGTGCCGCCAGACAAGCAAGCCTCCATCTCATCGTCACAGTCCTCGCGCCCTCGACTCATTCTACCTGCCACGGCGGTCAACGTGGACGTTGCCCGTGCGACGGCTCGGCCTGTGACACCTGCGTGACGCGGACTCTAGGCGCTACACCGTCGTGTTTGCGCACACGAGCACGTGTATCACAGACCCGTGCGAGCCCGGCAAGGCTCGTATCCCTCTCCCGGTTGTCCATGGGTTCGGCAAACGATTACGTGCATGTCGTCCGCTGACTTATCCCAGCGTGACGATCAATGCAGTTCAAGAAAGGTATACCATCTTATGCGGGATAATACAACGCTGTTGACGGCTGTTTTACATGCATCTGCACATTGGTCCTGCGCACTCCATCATGTGCCCGCCAGCAAACTCGCCACAATATTTGCCATGCTGCCGACTCACAGTAACTGCGAGTTTTGATAACCGCACTCGCAGTCATCACTGCACTGAAACTGGACGTCATAGTGCAGGTCAAAACGCCCAGCGTTGCCGCCAGTTGAGTGCAGGCGGGCTCTTCCGTGGGAAGGGGCCCTGCCGACTACCTGCTTCTGGCTCTGTCGCTCCTCTTTCTTCCCTCTTCAACCGCCTACATGGTTCATCACGCACCTCTTCTTTGACTGTATACAATTACAGCTACCGGGAAAGCCTGAAGCCTGAAACACCTTGATATGCAGTACTGGATCATGCCAAATCTCCTCTGAATACCGATTCCACCTATACTCTTCCGGTCCAACCTTGACCGGATTTACGCATCATGGCAACCTTGGTCGCAACGAGGAACCCGCTTCCCACGGCCAAAGAGCTACCAGCAAAGGCCTTGGCGCCAGTGTACCCGGCCGGGCTGCGGATGATGGCCCCCGCGATGGGAGGGCCGGTCAGGGCCGCGAAGCTGACAATGGTAAACACCATGCCCATGCGGACGCCGAGCTTCCGCAGGTCCGCGGTCAGAAAGGACAGCGCGGCGAAGAAGAGGCTATGGATGCCCGCCGCGGCGATGCCGTAGAAAACGACCCAGGCGGAGAGTCCGGCGGGGGAAGTGACGACAATGAAGCAGAAGACGAGGATTGAGGCGATGATGGAGGTGGGGATAAAGACGTTTATGGCGCCGACGCGGTCCGCCACGTAGTTTGGAACGAGGCGGCCGACGACGCCCACGCCGTTGAGGAAGAGGAGCAGGTTGAGCGAGTCGGGGTAGGAGAGCGGAGGATTGAGGGCGTCGCGGGAGAAGTTGGCGACGTAGAAGAAGGAAAAGTAGACGCCCCAGTAGTTCTAGATTTCCACCAGTCAGTCAACGATTCGCCCTCGACCAACCTCGGCGTGGTGAGTGCTCCCATCCGGCACCGACGCAGAATGAAAACGTACGAAAAAGGCGCCCGCGGCGTAAAAGATGTACCCGAGCTCCTTGAAGGCGGACCACTCGACCATGGGCCCAGTCCCGCGAGGCTTGATTCTCGGGCGAGCCAGCAGATTCGCCACAACCATGGTCGCGACCTGCACGAAGCCAATGGCCCGCAACGTCCACGGCAACCCGGCCGAGGGCAGCAGCTGGCGGACCATGCTGGGGAACACGAGGCCTCCTGAAACGGTTCCGCAGGCCGCGATGCCGATGGCGATACCGCGGCGGCGAAGGAAGTAGGTGGATAGGACGGCCAATATCGGACAAAAGAGACATCCGTGGGCGACGCCGAGGCAGACGCCCTGGGCCAGGAGGAACTGCCAGTAGGTGGTGCAGAGAGGCACCGTAAAGATGCCGACGGCGAGGAGGACGGTGCCCGTGAAGAACACGGCCCGGAAGTACCCAGCATCGACGAGGCGACCCGTCCATGTCCCGACGAAGAACAGGAGGAAGATGTTGAGGGACCCGATCCAGGACACGTCGCTTGGAGGGATGTCCAGGAGTTCGGTGTAGTAGGCTTCAAATGTGCCGAAGGAGTTGACCCAGCCCCTGGATGGCAGGGTCAGCGTCCGAGAACAAGCGCAGGACGGGAGCAGGAACGTACGTACCAGGTGTTGAAGACGGCGAGATGCCCGACAAGGCCTGTTGCAAGGGTTGCTAGTTAGGCTTTTTTTTTTTTTTTTTTTTTTTTTTTTTT
>PKSG01000469.1:43968-59892 GCA_002916505.1 Tolypocladium paradoxum
ATGCGTGCGTGCAAATAGGAAGACTCTCCATCTTTGCGACTGACCCCAGAGCTGAGGCCCGGCGCGGCACGATTCAGCCTTGCCCATTTGCCCACCCATAGGTATTCTCTGCCTTGGGCTTCTCGCTTCACTCCCAGCCGCAGCTTGTTCCACGTTAGCACAGCGCCAACACGCGCCTCACGCGCCTCCCTTGCACTCAGTTAACGTTTGGGCCGTTGGCAGGACTCGCTCGAGTTTCTCACCTGCGTTGGGCTAACAGCACGCAGAGAACCGCTCCACTAAATCAGATGGATGGAATGTTTCCTTGCCAGCACCGAAGGTGCCACGGATTGTCATCTATGGCGCCCGCACAAAGTAAAACGAGACGAAGTTGCCGAGGCTCTACGAGTAGCATTTCCTTGAAGTCGCATGTCCTGTACTTCGTACCTACATGAAGTTCGCGAGGCTCATCCCTACAGGGTAGGCGCTCTGGCCAGCGCCGATTACATAACCATCCGTCCGGCACCGTTGAGCTTCGCGTCACCCCATCAGCCTAGTCGCAGACCCGCGAGGTCTTCAAGCAAACCGTCCGATCAACGCCGCTCACCCGCTCTCCACGCCTACCCCTGCTCAGCGCCCGCCTGACAAACCTCATTGCTCTCAGTCCTCCAAGCCCTCTCGGAGAAAGACCGCATCTGTCCATTTCATCGGCGCCGTCTCCCCATCGACCGCTTCGGCCAGGGCCTGTCCTCCACCATGGCGGACCGAAACCTCTCCCAGATCCTGGCGCAGCTCAAGCACTCCCCATCGATGAGCTACCCCGAAGCCAACGCCCTCCTCTCCAAGGCCAAGCTCGCTCTTCTCAAGCTCAGTGCTCTCACACCGACGCCCTCCGTCCCGTCCAATCTCCTGGCCCTCGCCCGCGAGACCTACGAGCAGGGTGCCCTCTTCGCCATCCGCGCCCGGAACCCAGACGCCTTCACCCGCTACGTCCAGCAGCTCCAGCCCTTTTACGAGCTGCCTTCTGCAAGGCTGGCTCCCAACTTGCCCGAGCGCAACAAGGTGACAGGCTTGAGCTTGCTTCTTCTCCTGACGCAGGGTCGTTACGCGCTGTTCCACTCTGAGCTCGAGAGCCTCGCCAACAGAGACGGTGGGGGTAGCGCTGGCGATGTGGAGGGTGATCGCTATCTTGGTTATCCCATCAGGTTGGAGAGGTGGTTGATGGAGGGCAGCTACGACCGAGTGTGGAAGGCAATGAAGAGCAGCGAGGTGCCCTGCGACGAATATAGCGTCTTTTCCGAGGTAGGCCGAGACGACATGGTCCTGCGCCAGCTCAACGACGTGTCCATCACTAACTCTGCTTCGTTCCTTTCCAGATCCTGAAGAACCAGATCCGTTCGGAAATTGCCAGCAGCAGCGAACGGGCGTATCCCAGTCTGCCCATCAGCTCCACAAAGTCCCTCCTGTTCCTCGACTCCGAAGGAGACGTAGTTCAGTTTGCCAAGCACCGGGGCTGGGCCGTCAAGGATGGCCACATCTTCTTCCCCGACGTCGCTGAGACGGGCGAAGTTGGCGCCCAGAGCAAGGATATCAGCCAGATGGTGATAGAAAACACGCTGGGCTACGCTCGAGAGCTGGAGACTATTGTCTAGAAACAGCAGGGGTTAATGCTATTGCAATCACCTCCATCTACGATGTACGACTAGATTTAAAGGTAGAAGGCGTTGGACGCTCCATCGATTCCTGCCGGCAACAAACCACAAATGGCTTTTCTTGGTACTTTTGAAACATGAACTCGTTTTGTGCCCCTGCATGAATGAGCTAGAGACATGCCACGGGTTCCCGCTCTCCCGCCCCAAGACCGCAACTGACATATTTTCCCTGCCGATCCTGCTTCTAATACATACCCGTTTTCACTGGCGCCTGTGCTGCCTATGGTTACCCACACAACGACAATAGCCAGCCCTCCCGTGTCATTTCTCATCTAAGCGAACAGCTTCAACCCGCTGCCATGCTTGCCAACCTCGCATACCTCGCAAACCTTGCATACAGTTCCCTTGTACTTGGAGTGGTATTTGGATCCGTCAAAGGCGCACTCCTCATACGAGGTGCCGCTGTAGATGGGGGTGTGACTGGCGGCACACACCTCAAACTCAGCAAACTGGTCAAACTCGATGTCGACGGCGTCATTGGGGTTCCGCTCGCACTGAGCCTTCGTCCTCTTCGCCTAAAACGGCAGGTTCGTAAGTAAGATGTCGCAGGCATAAGGGTGGATGTCGTGTCAACTCACATTCTCAATAATCTTGCTGGATCCACCATTGGCAATGATGCGGTTGGCGAAGCTAAGGGCCGAATTGTAGTTCCTGTTCCTCACGGCTAGCTGCATGGCACTCAACAAAGCCAGCTGTCTGTGGGGCACCTCGATCTTGGGAATCGTAAAGTATGCCGACAGCTCCAGGCTCCTCTTGAGCTTAGCTGGCTCTTGAGCCACAACGTCTGGGGCGCCGAGCGTTCTTCGGGTGAGCTCAATGCCCATGGCCACCGCGTATTCGCTTGCCGACGCAACGAGCTTCTTGGCCTCTGCCACCTCGCCTTCGCTTGACACGGCGTTGATAAGGATGGTGTGCAAGATACCCTTGAACAGCTTGATGCCGTCTTCCAGTTTGTTTGCCTTCATGGAGTCGTATCCCTTTTGCAGATCGTTGGCCGCGAGGTGCTCAAGGTCTCGGGGAATGATAGGAAGCACTTGTCGGGGGTCCGTCTCGTCAACGGTACGGCGGACATAGTTGATCAGAGGTGGTAAGCCGGACGAAGCAGGCAGGAAGGTCTTGGAGGCTTGGTAAACCTCCAAAAATCGTGGCTTCAGAGGAGCGAAGTTGACGGCGCCGACTTGACGGTTCAAGAGCTGCATGGCAGTCTCAAACGAACCACCCGCAACGTGATCCACTGCCAGAGGTGAGTTCCGCGCCCAAAGATCGGCTTCGCTGCTGCCAGCCCTGCCAGCGTCAGGACTGTCGACATTGACGAAGTCGCTGCTGGCTTCGGGCACATCATCGCCACCCATATCCCAACCTGCCACATCTTCGTCCTCCTCCGCGGCCAACGCGCCGTTTCGTTCCGGTGCGGCGTCACCCTCCATACCGTCCTCCATGCCCGGTCCATCAGCACCGGCGGGTTCGTCCTCGAGCGACATGCCTTCCACCTGTCCGAGTAGAGCCTTCTCAAAGAAGGACTGAGAGTTCGCCTTGGTGGGCCAGTTACACTTGAATGTTGGCACAACCGGCTTCGGCGGTGCCAAAGGCTTCCCCAGCGTCGGCATAGTGAGCTGGTCCTCGGTCACACCGGTAGCCTCCAATATGGCCTGGCACTCCTCGTCAAGGCCGTGAGACTTAGCCGTCATATATGCCAGAGGATCTGTTCAATTATCAGCAGGGCTCCCGTGAAGAAATATGTGAGATGAAACTCACAAAGGTCAATTTCCTTGAACATTTGGATACGGTCTTCAACTTCGCCGAGGTATAAAGCATTGTGGAACCGCGAGGTGAAGTCTCCACGGTGCTCGGCAATCTTCGCCATCCTGGCAAGCTTGGAGTGGTCGCCAGTGGCAAGATACAGAAACGACAGCTTATCAAACTGCTTGAGCTTCTGGTAGCACATCTCTACAATCTGGTGGTTGCCATGAGCCAATGCTTCGGTGCTCAATCGGGTCCAAAACTTGGGCTTGTCCAATTCCTTTGCCATCTCCACGGCAACTTCGAGGTTGCCACATTCAATAGCCAGGTCGAAACGAGTGGTTGGATCTTGCACAAACTGCAAAGCAATTTCAGGATAGCCCTTCTTCTGCAAATACGAGATGATCGACTGGCCCACAAGACTCGAGGTGCGGATAATGTGAAGCATCTCTTCATAGTTCCTCTTAACAAGAGCAAGCTTGAAGCGGTACTCAGTGGGGTCGATTTGCAGGATTCGGGGCTTCGCAGCTCGGTCGAGGCAATAGACGTTGCGACCTTTCACACGGACCAGGTAAACGGTCTGATCCAGAGTCCGGACAATGCCGTTGTCGCCATTGAGAAGGGTGTACTTGACGTGGTTCAAAGTCGAGTACAAGAGGACGCCTGCGTCATCCCACGCAGCGCTCTTGATGCGGATCGTCTCGTGCAGAGTACTGACTTGCTCAAGCGCTTTCGTCACAATAGTCACATTGTGCTTGCTGAGGAGCGCGGCGTAGAGGCCATCGTTGGACCATACGACATACTTGACGCCATTGACGGACAACTCAGCAGTGCTCTTCTTCTGCTGTATGTCATAGAGATGCACCGCGGTTGGCGTAATTATGAGAAGGTTGCCGGTTCCGCCAAAGTATATATCGGTGGTTCCAGTCGGGGGCTTGAAGGAGCGGGTCGTGTTGTTCGACAAGTCCTTGATGTCGATGGTTTGGTTAGACGTATCAAGCACGGCAAAGCGGTTTCTTGCCACGAAGATAGCCGAGGTTCCAGAACCCCGTTTCGACTCGGTTGGTTCGATGGCCCCGGAGCCGTCCTTGGGAAGGTTCACCAGTTCGTACGAACCGCCGTCGGCTGGCGTTGTAACCAGGACAGATCTCTCAGCAGGATTGTACGACAGGGTACGGGGGGTGACCCAGGCGCTGCCGAATTTCTTCAGGGACAGCAGTGTCGGGCTCTCTGCATTCTTCTGGAAATCGTACGACTTGACATGCTTCTCCTTGTTGATGTAGAAGAGGACGTTTTGGTGCGTGGCAGAGGCAGGACGCTCACGTTCCAGTTTGAAAACCATGACTCCGTTATCGTGGCCGGCAGCAAACAGATTGATCTCGGGATGGGCCGCGATGACCCAGAATCGGTCGTTTTCTCGCTTAAAGGACTGAACTGCGGTTCTCTTGTTCAGGTCCCACACGCGGATGGTCTTGTCTTCACCGGCCGACAAGATCAAGTCTTGATGCGGGTGAAACAGACAGCCAGAGGCATTATGAAAATGTCCTCTGCAAGTGTCGACCTCCCAAGCCTTGGTCTCGCTCATGCGCCAGAGCTTGATCAGGCGATCATCACCGGCAGACACTATCAGAGGCATTGTCGGATGGAAAGCCACCCAATTGACGCCACGGTCGTGGCCTTCCAACACGAATTTGACGACAGCGTCTGTGTTACCAAACATGTCAGCCTGATTCTGGTTGGCGCGGGCCATCTGATCTTCGAAGCTCATCGAGGTCGGCGCGGAGTGTTTCTTTCGGAGGCCGGATATGTCCCAGACGCGGACGGACTGGTCTAGCGAAGCGGAGACGACGAGATCCTCTTTCGGGTGGAACTGGGCACACATGGTATAGTGGTTGTGGCCCGTCATTGTGCAGACTTTTGGACAGTTAGCATTGGCCGCCAGGGATGATGTGTTAGTTTGGGCAACATACTCAATGAACGATTCTGCCAGTTCCATATCCGAATGGTCTGGTCATCGGAAGACGATAGAATCCACGGCAGCTCGTGGTGAAAGAAGACCGTCCGGACATAGTCAAGATGCCCGTTCAAGGTGAAGAGGCAGCGTCGAGTCTGGTACGACCAGACCTTGATCTTGTAGTCATCGCCACCAGACACGAAGAGCGGCTGGGTCTTGTGAAAGTCGACGCCTCGAACAGGCCCGTCATGCTCCTCAAACCTATCGATCAGTGTGCCCATTCGGTAGTCCCAAAGCTGGATGGTGGACGAATGAAGCGACACCAGGATCCATGGTCTGCGAGGTTCGTCAGCCATCAAGCACCACAGGAACTCGCGGTCAATGGCCGGTAAGCTACCTCTTGGGGTGGAAGGCAATGCCTTTCGCTCTCGACGACTTCGATTCGAACTAGACCGCTGTAAGCTCGCTGGCCACGGCTGGCCCTTGATCGGTCCAACGCACCTTGGTCAACATGCCCGGGGAGGACTGCATTCTGGCGGGGGTGAAGCCGCAGCTTCGTGCGTCAGGGGGGAAGTGTCGCGGGCCAGAGCTAGGCAGCCCGAGGTTCGACAGAGAGCTGTGCTTGACAGCTTGCGCGGATGCTGTGATTGTCGCGAGCTGGCCAGCAGGTCAGCATCAAAAGGGGTGGAGGAGGGAATGTCGTGCTGGCTGCTTTGGACGGGTGTTGTGCTGGCCCGACTCCTGGCTACTAAGCAATAGAGCATCGTGTCCATCCCGTCCCTAATTGTGTCTCCGACTGCCGCAATATAGTTTCGCCGTGCCTCCAACACTCACCGCCTAGCCCTCTGGGAATCCCTCCACTGTTTCTGCCGGCGTTCGGACATTATGGCGCTAGACCAAATTAGGGCAGCTTTGGTGCGATGTGTTCATAAAGCACAATGCGTTGCCTCGACGAAGAAGCGCCTTGTTTGTGAGCCGAGAACACCGGGAGACACGCGGCATGCTTTAGGGAGGTATACCGGATTCGAAACCATCGAATCACGGCACAAGCGCACATTCTACCCTGAGCGATCGATCGGCTGCGAGCTCCGGCGCTCACTCCACGATTATCTCGAGCCAGCTCTGTCGCCTGCTGTGAAGCTTCTCCAGTCGGCCATGATACGTCTTTCCGGCCTGCCATTGGGCCTGGCCATGGCCCTTACGGCGGCCTTGAAGGCTACGGCGGCCCCATCCGTTAATGTAGGCATGAAAGCGGCTTTCTCGGCTGGACCGTATCTGCTGGAGCTCCTGTATGTCGCCGCCGTTGACTCCCTTAATACACCCTATTGTGTGGATGGATGCTGAGTGTAAGCCAGTGAAACTGCAGCAGGAGAGAACTCGACGGCCTATTTCCCGCTTCTTGACCGAATTGCTAGCGGGCACTTTGCTTCAGCCTCGTCCGATGCCGCCCTATACAACACATTCCTGGACGTACTTCGAGAGGACGGCCACATTTCGAGCCCCGAGGCGCTCTCTACATTCAAGCTTGCCTTGTCCTTGCGGTCGGCAGCTCCGCGGATCGAGGCACACTACCAGTATTACTCGACAGCGGTTGAACCTGCTGTTGCAACTTCCGACTGTCATGACTGGGTTTTGTTTGAAGGGAAGCAATACTGCACGCCGGCGTTGGACATTGCCATAAAAGACGGGCTATTTGCCTCGTAAGTGTATCCCCAATTGGTATCAAATCATCAACCTGACCGTCCATACAGCGAAGTGTCAACTCTTCCCTTCGATCGCACTCTGGGAGCTGGCAGGGAAGCAGTTCTTTACACCGATCCTGCATCAGACACTTTCGGAGAGTACCACAAGGCTATTTCCAAGGCAGCCCGTGCTCTGGCATTAAAGTACCGAGTGCGTTATCGTCGACGCAACGCGAAAACCACCCAGGCGTTGCCTGTCAGCGGCTATGGGGTCGAGTTGGCCCTGAAAAGGACGGATTACATTGTCATTGACGACAGAGAAGCCACGCGGGATTCCGCGCAGAAACCTTTGGGGTCGGCAGCAATTCTACATGGAGAGGATGAGGAGGTTGCGGATCTACGACCACTGTCTACGTCGGAGCTTGCCTCTCTGGGCATGAAAACGGCGTCCTTTATTCAAGGAAGCGACAATCCCTTCGAAACGCTCGTCAAGTTGACGCAAGACTTCCCAAGGTTTTCTGCGTCTATCGCTGCCCATAATGTCTCCAAAGACTTTGTCACCGAGTATGGGCAGAACAAGGCGCAGATGGGGCGGGCCGGGATCAACTTTTTGTGGATGAATGGAGTCCAGCTTATTGAACGGCAAATAGAACCGTTTGCTCTGGTTGAGATGCTCCGCCGCGAGAGAAGACTCATTAGAGGCGTTCGGGATCTGGGCCTCAGTGGCAAGCAAGCTGTCTCTCTCCTCGGACACAGTGCCATTTCCACAGCCAAAAGCGACGATGAGCCTGTGAGATACGACTGGACAGATCGACTGGAGGACGGCAGAGTCATTATCTGGTTAAATGACCTTGAGAAAGATTCGCGGTATGAGGAGTACCCCAGAACTCTAACTTCGGTATGTTCTCCAGCCTGGCCAGGAGAGTTCCCAACACTGACAATGTGAGTAGTTGCTGCAACGCGCCTATCCTGGTCAGATGCCGCCAATCGGCCGGAACATTTTCAACTTTCTCGTCCCCGCAGATCTTTCGAACGCCGAGGACCTGGCATATGTCTCTCAGGTTGTCGCCATTATGAACCGAGGCATCCCTATACGATTCGGTTTGGTCCCGTTGACATCAACCGCTGAATCCACCGCGCAGGCCAAATTACTGTACTATTTGGCTGAAAACCATGGCTCAGAGGCTCTGATAGCCTATGTTCAGGGGTTGAGCGAGAAAACTCAGACGGCGGCTGACGAGAAACTCTTCGCAAATGTCGTCGCAGCTCGAGAGTTGGTCCCAGACTCCCAGGACATGTCATTTCAAGAGGTTCTCGAAGCAGAATCTTATACGAAGCAAACGAAGCTTGCTCGTCGGTGGGTTGAGAGATTGAAGGCAGACACGCCAATTCGACCGCTCTTCATAAACGGCATTGTCATCCCATGTGACAAAAACTGGATGCAGACAATGAGCGTGCAGATTGGCGAAGACCTTCAAGTCATTCAGAAAGGAATCTTCCATGGGATACTGGATGAAGAGACGTGGATCCCAGGAACGTTTCTTGAGAGTGCGGCCGCTAGGCGTAACGTGTACATTGCGCTTGATCATGACAAGGCGCTTCGAATGTTGGATGTCAGCAAGGTGTACAACGATCACGCCGACTTATTTAACAAAATTCCAGTTCTCGAGTCATACTCGGAGTCAACAAAGGAGAATTGGGCAGTTATGACGGTTCTCGCCGATATGACGACTGACGATGGCCTGCAACTGGTACTGTATGCCCTGGAGTTCAAACGAAACAATCCCGGCATCCAGCTAGAATTCGTTCACAATCCGGAGGACTCCACGACGGCCTCGCAAGTGAATGCTGCTTTCAAAGCGGACGTGGAGATGCTCGGAAGCATTGAAACCAAGGACAAGTTGAGCAAAATCGCAGAGGCAGCCAAAGGCCTTGTGGACGATGAAGATTATGCTGCGGCTTTGACCCCATTTCTCGCCATGGCCAGGATCAATTCAGGCACGAAAATGGTGATACTGAATGGGCGCGTTGTCGGACCCATTCCGTCAGATGCGTTATTCACGGCGGATGACTTCCAGCAATTCTTGGAATTCGAGCAAAGCCGTCGAATCCTCCCGGTATACGCTGCAATGGGGGATCTCGGCTTGAACGACAAGCTGTCTAGTGCTATTGCGGCAGCCAAAGTTACATCTATCACTGCTCTCTCGTCAATCTCTGATCTCCCCGAGGGAATCTTTGATTCAGCACCGGCCATTCGTTCCACCCTTTATGATTCGTGGAATGCAAGTCATACTGCAATCGAGATCGGGGATTCCGAGGCTGCGAGCATTCACATCGTGGGACTGTTGGATCCCGTCAGCGAGAGAGGCCAAAGGTGGGCGCCAATTCTCAAAGTCCTGTCGGAACTAGATGGGGTCTACATCAAACTCATATTGAACCCCCTGGAGACGATTGAAGAGCTCCCAGTGAAGCGATTCTTCAGATACGTCATGGAATCAAAGCCGTCTTTCGATGAGAGTGGACACGTCCAAGAGTTGAAAGCAGGTTTCAAGGCCCTGCCATCAGAGGCACTGTTGACGGCTGGCATGGATGTTCCGCCCGCATGGCTTGTCGCGCCAAAGGAGAGTACCCATGATCTCGACAACATTAAGCTAAGCTCTGCCAAGTCTGGCGTTGATGCAACGTACGAGCTGGAGCACATACTCATCGAAGGCCACTCAAGAGAAGGCCGGGGAGCCCCTCCTCGAGGGGCTCAACTGGTTCTAGCGACGGAGAAAGACCCTCTCCTCACGGATACAATCGTCATGTCAAACCTCGGCTTTTTCCAATTTAAAGCGAACCCCGGCTTCTACAACATCCAGCTAAAACAGGGACGGACTGCCGATATATACACGATCGAGAGCATCGGTGCTCAGGGGTGGGAAGCCGTGCCTGGTGACGAGGGGACTGGGCTGGCATTGATGGACTTCCAAGGCACGACGTTGTACCCGCGCCTCAAAAGGCGACCTGGAATGGAGAAAGAGGATGTCTTGGAAAAGGCCGACGGGTCGTCTGGCGATAGTCTGGTCTCCAAGGGCTTGAAGTTCGCCGAAGGACTGTTTGGCGGGCCCAAAACCAAGTCGGTGTCGGCACAAGAGCACGCTGAGATCAACATCTTTTCCGTGGCCAGCGGGCACCTGTACGAGCGGATGCTCAACATCATGATGGTGTCTGTGATGCGCAACACCAAGCATAGCGTCAAGTTCTGGTTCATTGAGCAGTTCCTGTCGCCGTCATTCAAGGAGTTTATTCCGCACCTGGCAGAGCAATACGGGTTCAAGTACGAGATGGTGACGTACAAGTGGCCACACTGGCTGCGGCAGCAAAAGGAGAAGCAACGCGAGATCTGGGGGTACAAGATCTTGTTCCTCGACGTCCTCTTCCCGCTGTCACTCGACAAGGTCATTTTTGTCGACGCGGACCAGGTCGTGCGGACAGACATGATGGACCTGGTCAACCTGGACCTTGAAGGCGCGCCATATGGGTTCACGCCCATGTGCGACTCACGCACCGAAATGGAAGGCTTCCGCTTCTGGAAACAGGGCTACTGGGCAAGCTACCTGCGTGGCCGGCCGTATCACATCTCGGCCCTCTACGTCGTCGACCTGCGCCGCTTCCGCGAGCTCGCCGCTGGTGACCGGCTGCGGCAACAATACCATTCTCTATCTGCGGACCCAGCAAGTCTGTCCAACTTGGACCAGGACCTTCCAAACCACATGCAGTTCCAGATCCCCATCCACAGCCTGCCACAGGAGTGGCTATGGTGCGAGACGTGGTGCAGCGATGAGAGCCTCACGAGTGCACGCACCATCGACCTGTGCAACAACCCACAGACGAAAGAGCCCAAGCTTGACCGCGCGAGAAGGCAAGTTCCCGAGTGGACGGCCTACGATGATGAAATTGCGGCCCTGGACAGAGAGCGAAGGCAGCAGCAGCAGAACGCCGGCGAGAATACCGAGTCTGCGGGAAGTCCTGCTGGAGGAGAGCAAAAGGCAACGGAGGACGCGAAGGAGCGCGAGGTCAACACTAAGAGCCGCAGGTGGGACGAGGGGGAAGGAGGAAATGTTCATACGATTGACGAGCTGTGAGAGCATCTAGCAACGCATATTGATGTTTTTGCCACTCGAACCGACTCTGGACAACGTGAATGCCGCGCAGCAGGGTGGGTGGCAACAACGCATTTGTGTCATGTTTTTATTCTGCAGCCGTTTGCTGCAAGCGTCTCGATATGCGCTGGCAAGATGGAGCCAATAGGACTTTAGAATTGCTTGATCCCGATTGTTCATTCTGTCTTGAGAGTCATTCCCGTAATTATATCATAGCCGGAAATCCGCCGGGTACTCGGGGCGTAGGTATAAGTCAACACCAAGGCGCCAGCTCTCTGCCGAAGCATTCATACCGCCAATCGACCTCTGGCTGAACCGGAAGCCAGCAAAGTTCTACTAGAGGTTCGACGCAACTGCTAACGGCAGGAAAACGCACAGGAGAACCCGCCACCAACCCGAGGGAGAGCGACCTGCCTATGATAGTCAGCGAGGAAGAGTACGAGGAGAGGAGGACTCCGCCTATCGTAGGTCGGTAGTGGCAAGATCGAAGACGACCCGACCCCAGAGAACGAGATATGGGGAACGAGGGCGACACGACCGGTGGTAGGAGGAGCGAGACAAGGCCGAGCTCGGCCTGGTGACCCTTGATTATTTAGATATATTTATCCCCCTTTTCACGGACGGTGGTGAGACCGATCCTAGTTCGACTTAAACGTAGGTAAGGAGACGAGGTGCTTGGGTTTTACTCTTCCTAGGAAGAGAACGACGAGGTATTGTATAGTCTAGACTACTAGGCTTAGATAATTAATACGACATATACCATAGCCGGAATCCCTGGCGCTTCTGAAGTCCAAAAATCCAGCACAACGTACCATTAGCGCTCACCCATCTCTACCGGGGGCAGACGCCCTGGTATTGGTCCTGCCCTCTCCAAAAGGCGAGTTGGACAATCTCAAGTCCATGTTGCTCCTTGACTGTTGCCCCTGGCCTATATCTTGGTATCCTCCTGACAGCTATTCCACTGGTCGTCCACTTGTTGACCTGGGCAGTTCCCTTTGGTTGACCACATCACGATGGAGCCATCCAGTCGTGGAGAGACACATAAGTCCTTCGGTTGCTCCCAAATGAATTATCGGACCAGAACTCTCTTGCTAAAAATGCATCCATGCTGGAATGGCCACGGGGGCAAGAGAATTATATGTTGACAGAAGAAAGGGTACACAGTAAGCGTAAAAGACCAGTAAACAAGGAGGAAACTTAGCCGCCAACGTCTCGTGTATGTGATATAAATCGAGTCCAGTCCCAACCAGGCAGCTTTCCCCCGCATAGCTAGTTTAGACTCGAGGGCCCCACAAACGAAGCAAAGGGACACGATTCTCTCCTGTTTCATAATGGGCCGTGAATAGAAAACATGCGAGCCTCGGCAGGCCAAAGCCATGGTTACGCGGAGGAGAAGGGAAACCGAAATGGCGGTCGGGGTCTCGTCTGTCCCTCGGTGTGGCAGAAAGCCGACGAAAGGAGAAAATGGCGGGTATCAATAAAGCCATGTTGTCGAGAAGCAACAGAGACAAAATCAACTTTCTTTCCTAGCTCCCGATACCAATACGCAACAATCAAGAACGGCAAACAGCCGAGATGGCATTAGGAACAAGCCTTTATGGCTGGCTGGTCTCGCGTTCCTCTCGGATGGCGGTCATGGACGACCCCGGAGCACCGCCCGCGAGCGATGGGAGACTCGGTGGTGGCATCGCGGTTAGTGGGCCTTGTCCAGTCGCCGATGGCGCACCGCTAGGTGCTGAGGCCGTGCTGGTCATGCTTTGATTCGCAAGCTGCGCTGGGTTGATTGCACCGTCGCCATTATCAGGGTTGGCGCTGGGTTTGGAGTTGGAGTTGGTAGCCTGCGGGTTTGGTGCCTCGGAGGAAAGCTCTCTGTGGAGAGGAGACGAGTGGACTGGCGAAGCTGACTTCTTGCTCTGCGAGTCGCCGTTTCCGTTGCCTCCCCTCGACGAATTGCGAGGTGAAACGCGGCCAGTCTGGGGACTCGGCGTCAGCTAACCGCTGCCGACGTCCAGGTCGCAATCGGAAGGGCTCCTTACCTGTTTTGCCCAGCGAAGACCGCAACTGTTGCATAGATCCCTCTGTCCGCTAGGTCCTCTCCGCCACTCGGGGGTGTTCCTCGTATGGCAGTTGGCGCAATCCCTCACCATGTTGCCGACACCCTTTCTCCGCTTCCTCTTCTTCTTGTTGGACAGGAGCCCACCGAGCTCCTCTGCGAGAATTCGGTTAACCTTCTCCATCTGTCTCAGCTCGAACTGCCAGCTTGAACACTTTGTTGTCCGAAGTTCGTCGAAAATATTGTCCTCCGAGGCCAACGCTGCGTCCTGGGTCCCCGGCATCAACACTCCGCTAGCCGGCTGCATTATTTGCCCACCATCCGGCTGACTTCCTTGCGTGTGCAGATTGGTCCTGGGCGCCACAGACATTGATCTGTTGTTTCCAGCTGCGCTGGCAGGCGCGTTGCCGCGTGACGATGCCTTGAGCAGCTTCGTTTGGGCAAGCAAGAACGAAGGCTTTTGGCCTTCGGAGGCGTCGCCGGGATACAGAATCGTTTGGGCCTGTAGACCCTGACCCCGGCGATTCTGGACTTCATGCTTGCATGTGACGATCTTGCCCCTCCTAGCCTTCTCGATGGCCCGGCCAAACTCGGGCCGCGACTCTTTGCGCATCAGGTCGTGGATACTCGTGCCCACCAAGGACTCCGGCTGCAGGTCGAGAAGCGATCTGACATTGGACGAGACGAAGAGAAACATCCCGGATGTTGACAGTTTGGTCCAGAGCTCACTGTCGCCGATGCCACCGTTTATCTCGAGATTTTGCCTGCTGAGCGCGAAAACGGGCCGTTTGCGCCCAACCAGAATGATACATTTCCGACCCTTGCCTTGTTCGACGAAGAGAGACCCATGGCTTTCGAACCAGGTATAGCCGCTCTGCTTCCGCCGTATTCTGAAGACGATATTGACCTGGTTGCCGGCCGTGGCGTCCTTCAGTTCACGGGTGACGGGTACGATGTCGGATGGATGACAGACGGAGGAGAGAGAGTTGCCCACGAGATCGGCGGCATCGTACTCGAGAACTCGGCTGCAGGAAGGGGATAGGTAGAGGAATAGGCCCTTCAGAGACAATACATGGACAACGTCGTCGGTATTCTCCAACAACATCTTGTCCCACGACTGCTTGTGCCAGTCCGAAACCAAGCCTTTGGGATTGAACTGCTGCAAGAGCGTCGAGACGTCATCCACTCCAAGTGTCTGACCACTATCGGATTCCCACTGGCTCGACGTCGGCGGCGTCCAGATATACTGGCCAATGTCGCTGTGCTTGTAATTGACCCTGACGCCGCCAAGTTCCTGGCCAGAGATGGCATCGGGGCATTCGACGAGATCGATCTGAAATCCTATGAAGTATCTTATGTCGTCGGTGTCCCAGGGGATGGGAATCATGGTCAGCAGGTTGAGGAAGGGTTTGCCCCCTTTACGGTAGTTGATGAGGCTCTGTTGTACCTCTCGCCCTTCGTGTATCATCTTCTTGAGGTTGTATACGGCACCGTCGTCCACAAACTCACGCTTGGAACCGGCCTCGACCTTGCCATCTGGGGCTTGGAGGAAGCGGCAGTTTTGGCCAACGATGTCGTGGCGGCTGTAGCCCGTAAGGTTTTGGAAGTTGTCCGAGACGTAGACGATGGGACAGTCGTTCATGGTGACGTCGCAGACGACAAAAGCACAAGACATGTCGACAGCACCCAGGTGGATCTTGGGATCCTTGCGTGTAGCGACGAGCCACAGGGCCTTGAGCATGTCAAACCCACTCTTGGAGTATATTGTCTTCTCCTTGGGCTCACGCTGAGTCGGAGCGGTGGCGAGAGTCGCCGTGTCGGAGGCAGAACTGGTCTGGGTCATGTTGGCGGAGGTTCCAGGCTGGGGAGGGATTCCGGAGCCAGTCGAAGAGACGTGGCGCGAGAGTGGCGGCGGCATGTTCTGGTTGAAGGTGCCCACGTTGGGGTCGAGGTTTATGCTGTTCGCCGGGGGGTTCGGAGCAGAGCCCATGGAGCTAAACTGCGTTGCCTTTACGGTCATCGTATCGTCGTCTCGTCCATCGTCCATGGTTCCGATAATCGCAGGGGCGTTGGTTGGTGTGGCACGTAGGGGTCCAGCATCAGAATTAACGCCCATGGTGAAATCCGCGCCAACGGAAGCCATCTGGCTAGGGCCAAATCCGCTGCCAGGCGCGCCGGCCGCGGGGAACATGCCAATGGTCGAAGTGTCGTTGACCATCGATCCCATGTCCATGTTGGCAAACGAGGCGGGGATCATGGAGCCCATCAGATCGGCGGAGATGGCAGAATATTCGGCAGGGTCGGCCATGTAATTGCCCATCTGATCCGCCATGTTGAGGTTGGTATTGATGTTTGGAAGCCCCGATGCCATGGGCTGATTGAAGTGGTAGTTTCCGAGGCCAGCATTGCCGGCTCCGAACGACATCATGTCTCCCGTGCCAATGGAAGACAAGCGCCTTGCGTTCTGCATCTGTGACTCAGGGTTGGCGTAGGTGTGCGGCATGCTCCTCCGACGATGCATTTCGTCCTGGTTGTTGCGGATAATATCATCGAGCGAATCGCCGCCCATCATGGCGTGATCCGGCATCACCTGAGAGATGGTGGGCTGTTGCTGTTGCTGTTGCGGATGTTGTTGCTGCTGCTGCTGCTGCTGCTGCTG
>PKSG01000469.1:59992-74100 GCA_002916505.1 Tolypocladium paradoxum
CGTTGCTGGTCCCCCTGCTGCTGAGAGAGCTGACGCTGTAGCTCTTGAGGAGGCAGCTGTGGGTGTGTATAAAAGCCTTCCATGGCGACAGCATCTGGCTGGACTGCTGTGGCCCAGGCGTCTGCACGGTGGGCGATGGAAGAGCAAAGCCAGGTCGCCCCGGCAAAATGGGCAGAGGTCTTGCTTTTAGGGGCCCGGGGTGTCAGGTGCGCAGGTGCTGCGCCTTTCGATCATGAAGATGCAGCCTGCTGCAGCCGAGGACGGAGGTTGGATAAGCCAGGCAGAGGTTACCCAGAGTCGAAGGTCGAGCTACCAATGGAAACGAGACTCCTCACCGGTGGAACAAGACGAGACGGGTCGGTACGGGTTGTATTCGCGGCGAGACGGAAGAGCTTCGGCGGCGGGCATTCGACGACGACGTGGCAGTCAGGCTCGGTCGGTCGCGACAGGACCAAGGGGGTTCGTTGGGCTCGGAGGCTGGGCTGGGCTGCGTTGCGCTGCAGCGGACGACGCCGAACCGATACAGGTCGCAAACAGCGGGCGGTGGCGGCGATGGCGGCAGCGGAGCGGATGCTGCTGATTGCAATAATGCTGGATGGGGTTGGGTCGGCAGCGGTGGTGTCGGTGGTGGTGGTGAGAGAAATAGGTACCCAAGCCCAGGTTGGTGGTGAGATGCAAGCGAGCTGTCGGTTGGGCTTGGGTTTGCATGGAAGATGACAAAAGTACGAGATTAAAATGGACCTTTTTTGCCTGGCTTCCTTGTTGACTTGCATGTTGATGAATGGGATGAATGGTTCCCCATACTTCGCAACGCAGAGCTCGGGGGAGAGAACGCCTCGGGCCATTCGTACCGACGGACGACGCTGCCCCGTGTACGAGTAGAATGAAGGTACCCTAAGGTACGTGTACCTTATCAGACACCGCACAATCCCCAAGTGGCGCACTGTTAAGGCAAGGTACCTCGGTGCCCGTGTACCTAAGGTAGGCAGGGCCATTACCCCCCTAAGGTACCTACCTGCGAAGTATGTAGGTACCTGCGCTACCGGGCTTTGCTGGCAATGCCAGAGTTCGCCAATCCCTCCAAGGCTGCATGGCGGTCGAGGTGCCTTGCCTCGTCCGCGTCGTACAAGCGCCGACATGTACGAAGTACGAGTACGGAGAAGTACTCGGCAGGGGACCTACGAAGTACGGAGTAAGCTTAACCAAATTTGCCACCGCCCCGCCTGTCCCGCCCACGGAAATACGACGGCACTGGATGTCTCGTGGGACCGCAAGGGTATCTGTCACGCGCGTTACGATACGTGTCACACAGGTGGGTCAGACTAGGCGTCTTGCACAGGGGCGTGGCTCGCGCACAGTCTGATACCAAAGTACTCAACAGGTATAAAGGAAATGCATATAATTAAAGGCTAGGTAAATAAAGGTTCTAGCACATGGGGGATACAAGATAAACAGGCCTAGACCATCGCGACCTGTAGAGTGACCCCCCAACGCAATACAGACCCTGTTGATGCCACCTACCTGACTCCACGCCGTGCGTGACAGTATCCCTCTACGGGGTTAATCGGCGAGCTTTGGCTTCGTCTGTCGCGCTGCTTTGTGCTGGCTGCCCACATACATTTAACTTCCATCGCTATCCACTAGGTCGGCAGCCAACAACCTGACCTTGGAGCCCTCTGGTACTGGAAGCCGCCGTCATAGGGAGGCATCAACAGACATCAACAGACATCAACAGAAGAGCACAAACGGAGCATGCATTGTACGCTTACCGGTTGATATCTGGGCCGTCGAATGCGGTGGAACTAAAGGCCAGAGACGGACGACACCACCCCATCATCATCGTACAGAGAATTCATGCGAATGCACGCAAACTTCTGCCACAAACACTCCTTGCGCTCCTTGCTGTTGACAAGTTCGAGGAATCGATTTATTAACGGCATCATCCGACTGCATACCACCTCGCTACGAGTACTTGGGCTATGGAAACGCCGTCATATCACGCATGGTGCCAATGTGCTGGAATGGAGACGGACAACCTCGATTCTGAATGTCGCGGCCAAGTACCCATGACTACATAGATTGCGGGATGTATTCACCTCTATCATCAGGCGCTTCTTCTCCTCGCCACAGCTTGCACATTATGCACCATTTCCACTCTTCCATCACCCCCAATTGCTACTCCTCTCCATAGCGAGCCTGCCGCCTCACCTCTAGACATGACGCCCATTCGCTGTGCGATTCGCCGCCGCCGCTGGTTATATCTTGGGCCCGGCATCGCCCACTCAAATCTACGGCTCTCTTCGCGCTCAAGCTGTCAAGAAACACTTGGATAGCGTTACCTCGAGCTCGGATTGGTATCATTGGTGCAGAGCTGGAGAGCGTTCCCCTCAGCGACCACGGTTGCAGCCTGCCAAAACTGATAATCCATGTCATCCCCTGTACGACAAGCGGAGAGCAAAAGTCAGCCCCTAGCTGAAATATCCCATAATCGCCCGCTGCGAGTCCTGCGAGAACTGCTGGAGTAGAGGCGTCGGGTCCACGTTGGCAGTCGTGAGCAGCGTCTTCGTGGCTGCCGTCACCCGGCTGGCCGTCTGCCCCTGGAGCGTCTCTGCCTCGAGCGCCTGCGCGATAAATACAAACAGTTTGCTGGCCTGGCTCATCACCGCTGGGTGTCGCCTGCGGAGTTAATTTAGTCAGCCACTGTCCATCTGCCCGTTACTGGCTCCAACCGTATCAGTCGGCTGTGCGCCACTTACTGGTCAATAAGCTCTGCCAAGTACGCATAAGCATACGGCGCTGCCTCTTCATCGCTGGTCACTGGCAGGGTATCTATCCACTGAGAGATGACGGCTTGCGTGTCTGCTATGCTGCCCGCGTTGTAGTGCAAGATCTTGGCAATGGCCGCACAGGCGTTCTCGGTAGCGTAGGCATTATCTTCGTTTCTCGCATCGGGCACTTGCGTCACTCGAAACAGGAACGGCACCGACCCTCCGAGGAACTGGGACCACGCCGCTCCGCCGCGATGGGCCGCCACGCCGATGCCATAGGCCGCGGCTTGCCGGATGGCTGGTGACGGGTCCCTGCAGCCGTCAATGAGAGGCTGAGTGATGTAGTTGGCGTAGCGGCTGCTTTCTGGCCCGCAGTACTCCAGCACGTCGTCCATGATGCAGAGACCCCACTGTCTCTGCGTGGGATCTGGGGAAGCGAGGAACCCTTCGTAAGTCGACATCAGCCGCTCCCATGCCGGCAGGAAAGCCGCGCCGTGGTTCTTAAAAACGGAATGGAATGCCTTGTTCATGTCCGACAGCAGCGTTTGATCATCCTCGATCGCAATCAGCGTCTCTTCAGCTTCGTCCTCGACGTCGTCGGCCGTAGCACCCTCCTTGTCTTCGACACGCTGGGCGACCCTGTCCTTGTAGTCCTCGAGGGCAGAGTGGACCGAGTCAATGAAGCGTGTCATGTGCTCGGCCGTCATGCAGTCTTTGCCGACAACCTGGACCGACTCGTAGAAGCACTGGTACATCTCGGCCAGTGTCTCAATCGACGGCTCGGCGGCGAGAACCTCCAGGAGCTTGCCCACCGTCGCGGTCCAGAGGCCCGCGAGTTCGTTGGAGGGACATCCGTACGCCTTCTTGTATGAGCTCAGAAGCTGCGGCACCAGCTTTGCTGAGATGTAGCGCACGGGGTCGTGGAAGAAGAAGGCGAGACCGGGCAGCGCAATCTTCTCCATAATGTTGGCTACGAACGGAGCAAATGCGGCTTCGAGGACCTGGGCGTAAACAACCAGGAGCTCAATAGCCATGTGCTTGTCGTCCATGGTGCTTGTCCGAATGCCAATCATCTTACCCTTGAGTGGGACAAACTCCCAGCCATCCTCACCATTCATCTGCTCGGCCTGGTCGTCGTCGTCCAACAGCTGGATGTCCGCCTTGGCCATGGCCAGCTCGAGGAGTGGCGGCATGACACTATCCAAAAACGGCACGAAGTCTGGGCCAAGCACGCGGCACATCCGGCCCCAGCAGTGCATCAGGTACTGCGCTTGTGGGTCGTCTGCATCTGTAATGCTGGTCTGGATGTTGGCGAGAAGGTTGACGAGGGTCATGGCGTCCGGGCCAAGCCGCTCCCGCCCGACGGCGAGGGCGATGAGAGTGGCACACTCCATGGCCTTGGCGCGCAGGAGCCTGTACTCTTTTTCGCTCTGGTTTTGGAGGACGTTGACAAGAAGAGGCATCAAGGTGTCGTAATACTTGGAGAAGGCAGCCTCGGCGGCATCAGCAATGGTCGCAATGGTAGACAAGGCCTGCTCCTGGACAAAGCGCTTGTCACTTTGCAGCAGTTGGAAGAGATGAGAGAGAAGCTCGTCCAGGTAGGGTTCCAGAATGGACTTTTCTGCCTCTTCGCAAAAGTTGACCAAGGCCGCCGCCGCGTGAGACTTGACACGGGCCTCGGGCGATTCCAGGACGGGCACAATCGCCTTTAGTACTCGGTCGTAAAAGTCGGTCTGCATCTTGGGGGCAAAGTCGGTGCTCATCTGGCCCAGGGCATTGCAGCCAGCCCAGCGGACGCGGGGGTGAGGGTCTTGCAGAGCCGGGATGACTAGATCCAGTACCTGGCTGAGCTCCCCAATCATGAGGTCGCGGCATCCCTCCGAGATGGCCGAGATGGCCATCAGGGCCGCATGCCGATCTCTCCAAGCCATCGAGGTCATCATCCGGGGCAGCCAGTTGAAGGTCGGGGCCAAAATGGTCTGGCCGCCGAGCTTGTTGGCGAGACGGTCCATGGTCTGTTCGCCGGCCACGTGGTTCTGATCACTCTCGTCTTGATCAAGCTGGGAGGGTGTTAGAAGGCATTCTTGATGACGCATCGCATCGTGCTTCACTCACATCGTCAGACGCCAGCCACTCGGCGGCATCGTCATCATCCTCACCCAGGTCAGTCATCAAGCTCAGGCACTGAGTGATCATATCAGTCGTGTATGAGGTGTCTTTCCTACACATGGATGGCGCATAATCCGCAAATGTGGCCATGAGTTCGAGCGCATTTTGCCTGCAAATGCTGTCCAGCTCCTTGTCCTGAATGACAGATATGTTGAACTGGACGAGGTTGTGGAAGAGCTGCTTAAACATCTTCGGCGCGGATTCGGCGAGGTCGATGAGGGCCAGCAGAGCCTTGCTCAGGTCCTCCGAGTCCTGGGACTCCTTGATGGGGGGCAGGACGTTGAGCACGTCTGGAATCAGCGCGTAGTACTTGGTCTGCGACTTCTTGCTGATGGTCCTGAAGAAGGCGGCAAAGGCCTCCATGGCTGCGAGACGGACCTATACAGGGGATTAGTGCGATGGGCGCGGGGATATTCGAGGCAATCGACACGCACCATGACGGCGTCATCCTTGAATCCTTTCTGGAACGCCTGGAGGACCGCCTCCTCATGCTGCTTCTCGATAATGCTGGGGGTCGTCGTAAAGACTCGGAAGGCATTCTCCCGCTTCTCAGCTTCGGGCGCCTGGCTGAGCTGGAAGAGCGCACCGAGAAGTTCTGGCCAGACATCATCTGTTGACGAGCAAGAGTTAGCACCCGGGCCACGGACAAGGCAACTGGGGTTGGTGACTGACTGTTGTCGGTATACTGCCGCGCAACCTCAGCAACTGCATCGCTGATTTTGTTGCGGACGGTGCGATCGGCTTCGGTGCCGAGGGTCTCGAGGAGCCGCTGGCGGATGACGGCGGCCTGTTCCTTGGACAGAGAGTAGAACATGTCGAGATTCTCGCCAGACTCGACTTTTCGGGTCTTGGAGGCAATACGGCGGAAAATGACGGCAGCAAAGGAACGGGTCTATTTTGGCAGCTGTTAGACTTGTAGTCGCGAGGGAGACGAAGGCTGCGAGGCAACGTGCGCAAGGGCGCCGATGGCGGGCAAGCAGGTGCGTGAGTGACGGGCAAGGCAAGTTACGCACAGCGTTGTCTCCGGCACCCTGGACCTGCTCCGCAAGGCCCATCAGCAGGACCTCGGGCCGGGCGCTGGTCCAGTTGTTCTGGAGGTGCTCTTCGGCCCGCGAGCGGATGCCATTGTCAGCGGACTGCAGGGCCTGGAGCAGCTGGGTGAGCTCGGCGTGGATGTCGGCGGAGAGGAGAGACATGATGGCGACGGCTCGATGGCGGGCGGCGCCGTACAGCCTATGTCGGACGGCTCGTCGACTGTATGGCTGGCGGGTGGATGGCGTGTAGCCGTTTGCAGGAGGAGTCGGCGGTGGTGGTGGAAGAGAAGCGGGATGGATTCGAGATTCGACTTTTGGTGGGCGGGAGAAAGTGGGGGGAGGGGAAAGGCCGCCTCCACCGTCTACCACGCCTCCCTGTGCTGGTCCAAGGGAGACTGGGACCGGGACTGATGGGTAGGCCTAGGCAGCAAGCAAGGTAGGTAGTTACGGAGTAGAGGATGAACGCCCTGCGGCGTGTCCCCCGGTCAAGCAAGGCAGGTCAGCAATATTAGATGTCGCAGTCGAGGGGTGGAAAGTGTTGGTGTTTTTATTTCCCTTCCCTTGGGCACCAGCGACGGGTGAGACCTCGCGCCGCCTGGTACGTCGCCCTTCCCTGCATTTAGGTTAAGGTCGCTCTTTATCAACAGGAGGGCTGCTTCTACCTCTACTAGCGTGCAAATCAAGGCCCATTGTAGGTAGGTACTTCATCACACGATTTCCAGGTACCAGGGCAAGTGGCTGTTCTACCTCACAGTGCTCCGTAGCCGGTAATACAAAGTTGCCGCCTTCGCATACCAGAAGAGATGCCGAAGCGTCTGTGTCTCGAGTCCTTCACCCAGACGGCGCCTCGACGAGACGGCCATGGCGATTCACCCGCAGAATTCCCAGCTTACAACAGGTACATACATGAGTGGGTACCTTAGGTTTGTTCATTTGGATGACCAATTCAACACCACCAACGCACAGTATCTGTACCTAGGTTGGTAGGTACCTTACCCCACGTCATCGTCAGGACACCCTACTGCGTCAAGCACAACCCCGCCCCGCCGTGGAGCTGCGGTAGCTTCCCACTTCCATCTCCATCCGAGCAAGATATCCGTACAATCGCTCCCACTCCTCTTGCGCACCTCCCGCGATCCTTGCATACCGTAGCTGCCTAGGTACGCATACCTTCGCGCGCCCGCTCGCAACAACCCCAGCGCCAGCCTCATTGTTGCAGCACGGTGTCGACGTCCAGCTGTCGCCCCAACCAAGACCTTGATCCGTCCAAGTCAAACGGCAGGGTAGCTCTTGTTGTTCACAGAGCGGCGCCTCTTCAGCGCCGAACTTCCTTCTCGATGGATGCCTCGTCGAGCGCCAAACCCGGCGGGAAGGATTTGAAGGATGCCAAAGACAATGACAAAGACAAAGACGCCAGCCCGTCCAGCCTCTCCGTCGCTGTTCCCCGATCGTCCACGAGCTCCCAGCAATCGCCCCCGCCCCAACGAACACCCTCTTCATCCAGCATAAACAAGACGGCACATCGCCAGAGCTTCGCTGAGAACCTGCGAAACGTCCCCCCCTCTCCTCGTCATCGCCATCCCTCCTTGACCCAGGCTGCGGTGCAGGAGCTCCTGAACCATCCTCCGTCCGGCAATAGACACACAAATCCCAGGTTCGTCGGCCGAGAATGGCGCGACATTACCGTTGGGGAACTCGTGTCTCCCGACGACGTCAAGTGGATCGAGATGGACAGCAGCGTCGAGGAGGCCACCATGGTGAGGTCCAACGTGACCAGTTTCTTTGATTTATGAGACTCGGTGCTGATGGATGCGTGTGCCCTCTCATAGACACTGCTCAAGAGCAAGACCAACGTCGTCCTCGTTCGGGAAAACGCAATAGCCCACACCGCCGTCTCCACGTTCGACTACAGTGACCTCAACGCCTACCTCGTCGTCGTCGTCGGTCTGGTCAGGCCCGACGTCGACCAGGTCGAGCTGTACAACGCCATCATGGCCAAGGCCCAGCAGGGATCCCAAATATCTCTCCGGGAGATCCAACCCATATGCAGACAAGAGCCCCTCGTCAGTGTCGCTTCTACTGGCAACCTCTCTCAGGCCATCGAAGTTCTGGGCGGCGGCATACATCGGTTAATGGTCAACGGGCCCTCGGGCGATGTTGTTGGCGTCTTGAGCCAACTGCGCATGGTCGACTTCTTTTGGAACGAGGGCGTCAACTTTCCCACGATTGACCGCCTGTACCCGGCCCTGCTGCGGGACTTGGGAATTGGCACTCAGCAAATCATCTCGGTCAAGTGATTCCGCCTTGCCGTCGTGACTGGATTTAGAGGCGATTGTACTGACCATGTCTAGCTCGGACGCTCCTCTCTCGGACGCCCTGATGCTCATGAACGACGAAGGCCTCACCAGCGTTGCGGTAGTCGATAACGGCCAAAATGTGGTTGGCAACATCTCCTCCAAGGATGTTCGGCACCTGACCACCACGTCCAGCGCCCCTCTACTCAGTGGATCGTGCATGCACTTCATCTCCGTCATACTGAACGAGCGGGGCGTAGAAAAGGGCCAGGACACCTTTCCCGTCTTCTACGTCAACCCCTACTCAACCCTCGCGCACACCGTCGCCAAGCTGGTCGCCACGAGATCACACCGTATGTGGATCGTTGAGTCGGCGTCCCCGTCGCCATCAGCTCCGGCAACACCTTTGATGGGACCGCAGAGCTATGTGAGCGGTGCTCCGCCGCCTACGACGACGACGAACCCGATGCCTCCTTCTCCCGTGCCGTCAGCAGCTGTTCCCGCATCTGCCATGGCGGGAGCGCGCCTCTCTGGCAAGTTGACCGGCGTCATCTCCCTGACTGATATTCTCAATGTTTTTGCCAAGTTTACTGGGCTGCATCCTGCAGACCCAGGGGAACAGCGGGCCAGACGGCGGAGAAGCTCGAGCAGCTCAGTGCGCCCGAGCCTGGAATCGTCGCGGGCGAGCCTGGATACGCGACGGTGATGGGCTGAAGTCAGTTTCCAAGTGTTGGGATCCAAGTCGCTAGGTGTAGCAAGCTATGGACAGTTCCTTGGCAATGTGCGCTTGGAAGGGCTGCGTTGCGGGCATTCGAATGAGGGTGATTCTTTGCCATTTTGCTGGGATCATTAGGTTGGCCGTTGAGTCGATGTTTGCCAGTATGTCCAGCCACAGCAATCACAAACATTGGCGATCTGCAGCAGGGCGCTTGCAATCGATCAAGGAAAAAACTTTGGACTGCCCCATTGTGCGTTGCTGCCGCTGGCAACCCAAAGCGAAGTGAATATTTGCCTGGCTGTACTTCGTACGACGTACGAAGCGTTCACACCTAGAGGTACTTTAGGTAGGTACGAAGCACGGAGTAGAGATGGTCGGAGAACAGAGCATCGTGTGGCTTAAGGCAGCGGCCTTGGCCGTTGGAAGTGAACGGGAGCAACAGCTCCGTTCCCGATTTGCAAAAGTTGGCAATTCAAGATGGGGCTTAAACTTGTGGCAGTGTGTGCTCACGTCCAATAAATTAACGGGCGCGTGACTTGCTGACTCACATTCAATCAGCATCGCTTCAGTATCGCTCTCCTGCCACCTCTCACCTGCCTCCACCTCCTTGATCTTCATCATCGTTGCCCCTGTCTGTTATTGTCAACCGCTGATCTTGGAGCATTTGTTTGAGCTTACTCCGTGACAAAGCACTGGTCACCGTAAACGAACTCGACACGCGTCTTTACGGCTCAGTTGCTCGTCGATTCAAAATCGGCCCTTGGTCGCCTTGTTCTTTGTTCTTTTACCTTGAAAGATTTCATTCGTTCTTCTTCATGCTCTAACTTCGACTGAAAGCGCTTCAATATCTCTCCTCGCTTGGCCCAACAGTTTCGTCCGTCTACTCCGTTGGACTGCAAAAGCATATTCACTTGGCGATATTCGACTATTCCTAGGCCTGTCCCATTCCTGTACCAAGCTCGGACACGCTTTGCTTGGATAGCTTCCGGTCAGAGCCTCGCTCTTCGCTGTCTCAAGGCAACAGCTTGACGGACTGCATGTGCAGCACCAATGGAACTATCCCGGCTATTCCTCTTTGCAAACATAACCAATTTGCGCCATGGATGACGAATCAGATATGTCGTCTCGGGTAGATCGCCTTCGACCATGTGCGGAAAATTCCAAGAGCCATCTCTGCGGCCGGAACAGCTGCTCCCAAAAGCTTGGCGACTTCGCCAAACTCCAGTCTCATACCGCCACGCTGCACCTCGAGCACTCGCCACGATCCGGCTCAAGCGACGCCTCCGTCACTGCGAGCATGGCCTCGGGTGTTGGCGACTATCATCCATTGGAGCCTTCGACCCATCCAAATGGACCTGCCAAGCTCGGTGATTTCCTCCGACTCTTCGCGCAGTTGCAGGCTGCTGGTCCAGCAGTAGAGACCCGAGACCAGAAATGCTACCCCCAATTTGCTTTCAGTCCAAGCTCCATGCCTTGTGCAAACGTCTCGTATGTTGTGGGCGAGGCCGCTGCTCCACGTCCTATCAGAACTTGCTCTCCCGGCAAGCCGTTCGATGGCCCTTCCGGCTCGGATTCGGACCTCGAAGTGTGCTCCGAATCCGATGACGGAGTCGACAACGGTGCTTTTATGCCGTCTACAACCCCTCCATCGTCAACAGACCTCGATGCGCCCCCGTTGGCCCGTTCAACAGAACGAAGGGCAGTGCCAAAGTCGCTGGGGGTGTCGACACAGGCTCAGAAACGCCGGTTGAACGTCGGACACGTACTGCCATATCAGCGCAACAAATGCTGCCCGTTGGTCACTGTCTATGACAAGATGCGATCTAGGGACCAGAAGAATCAGTCGCTATCGCTGGGCATCGGACCGCTCCGCGCCATGGATGGCCTGAGGGCCGAGCGATACCCCGTTGTAGTAGCCAATGGCATTCATGTTTTCCTTGACATGTCGAACATCAATATCGGTTTCCAGCAGGCCCTCCGGCGAAGATACTCGATTTCTGAGAGGGCACGTTTCACACCGCTGCCCCCTCTGGACCTGCAGTTTCTGACCGAGATCCTCGTCCGCGGCCGCCGAGCTGTGGCGCTCAACGTCGGGTGCTCCGTGCTGCCCGGAAAGCCGGAGCCCCGGTACGTCCAGCAGCTGCGGGATCTCGGCTACCACGTCGATCTGAGAGACCGAAAGCGGGTCGCCGACGGCGTCAAGTCGCCGTGCCGGAGGAGACCCGGTGCAGGCGCATCCTCTGACGAGATGCCCGCCGCCACTGGCACCGTCCGCTACGTCGAGGACCTAGTGGACGAGACGCTGCAAACGCGAATCGCCGAGTCCGTCATGGAGTACTCTGAGAAGCAAGGAACCCTCGTCCTTGCCACAGGGGACGCGCAGCCAGCCAAGTACTCGGACGGATTCTTCGCCTACGCCGACCGAGCCCTGAAAATGGGTTGGAACATCGAAGTCGCCTCGTGGAAGAGCAGCCTCTCCTCCCACTGGAAGAGTTCTGAGTGGACGGCCAAGTGGGCTGACCGCTTTCGTATCATCGAGCTCGACGACTTTGTGGACGAGCTTCTGGCCAGCCACGGTTGAACGTCTTCGCCAATCCTCACCTTGATTTTGGCGGCAGCCCGCCTTTTGTTCTTCTGAATGGAAGAAGAACTATGCCATCGATTTCGCACCTGACTGGCCGCGTTCCTATGACAACATAATTATAAAGCGTTGATATTTTTCCTTTTCTTTTCAGCCAAGCCTTCTTGGTTGTCTGCTAGCAGCCCCTCATCCAGTGTATTCACGGTCAAAAGGTACGTGTACGACACGTCTCGATGTGTGGATCCATCTTTCCCGTTGTTTCGAATTTAGTTATACCTACATATACTCGGGCCTTTTGATGGCGCGGTGTTTTACTGGGCAACTGGCGTTGGTGCCATGGACCGTGAGCATGGATTGTGTCGACTGGCACTATCTTCTGCGTTGTGTCAACGAAGATGGAGAATGAGAGGCTACGGGGAGACGTACGGGGGGATAAACATAAGACTGAGGCCACAGATCTCGTGGATGGCCCCCTCTTCTATCTTGCGTCCATGTTAGCTACTCATTCTCCTGACGGGCTTTGAGCACGCCTTGTTTGGTGGCACACAAGCCGCTTCGATCGATGCACGGCAAGTAAATAACAAAAGCGGATATTTAGGTAATAGCTAGAGTAGGTAGCTGTCGAACCTTAAGGTATATTCCCATCTACTCCCACATCTAGGTCCCCCTTGCCCGTCTCCCGACATTTTCACTTGGTACACCTACCGACTAAATCAAACCAAGCATGGTTCAGAATCGCAGAAACAAGTCCAACCCGCGGGTTCAGAGCCGGCACATCGCATACAACCCCGACATATGGCCTGGATTCTGCGCCGCCATGAATGCCTCCTGAACTTGGGTATGCAAGGCAAGAACGGCAGCCATCGTGTCCGTTGAGCTGGCTGAGATTGATTGCGAACGGGCAGACAGCAAGAGTCTACTCGTCAGAGGCAGAGACGGCGCCGCCAATGCCCCAGTATTGATCAGAGTTGAAGGTAGCCATGTCCCTCGTCTTCCAGAGATCGTTGAAGGCAGAGAAGAGGATGACATCGCCCGGGGTGCTGGCAAATTCCTTCTTGATCGAGTCGAGCGCAGACTTCTGGTCCTGGAGACTAGGGACCGCCATGCCGTTCTTCTCACCCTTCATGGGCCAACCAGTCTCCGTCACGACCACCTTCTTAGGGACCGAGAGGGCCGACTTGACCCTGCTGACGGTGTTTTGGAGCCAGCGCCCGGACTCTGAGGCCGAGACAGTGCCATCGAAGAAAGCATGCGCGTTGATGGCGCAGTAGTCGGACTGCTCACACAGCTCGGGGTGAGCCTGGGCGGCCACAAAGGTGTCGACGGCCACGACTGGTCCCCTGTATCCGGCGGCGCGGAGTGTCGAGCGGGCGTTCTTGACAGCACTCACGATCTGCCGAGGGCTGGCCTGGCCATTGTTGACGAGCTCGTTGCCCACGCTGACCGTGTGCACCATGTCCCAGTCGCCGTTGACGCCGGAGATGATCTTGTTGGCCTCATCCTCGACCGACGACGGCTCCCAGATGCCCAAGAAGACCTTCATCCCGTGGGCCTTGGCGACCGAGTACACATTGTCGACCTGGTCGCAGTCCGTGCCGTAGATGCGCACCAGGGAGTAGGAGCCCGCAAAACGCCGGAAGTCGTTCTCGATGTCCTGCTTCGACTTACACGCGTGATCGGCGCGATAAGGAGCGTACGAGATGCCAAAGAGCGACGACGAGGGCGGCTGAGGGCCATTATCCGAGCTGTTTGCAGGCTGGCCGTCCTGGGGCTTTCCGGGGCTGGGGACAACCGGCGACATCGGCCCAGTTGGGGCTGCTCTGCCAGAGGAAGCGCTCACGGAGGGCTTTCCCACGGGCACGAGGGGAGACAAGCGCAGAGGCAGCGGGGCCTGGGGGATGACAGCAACGCCTCCCTTGCCGCCTGCCTTGCCGCCGGCGGCCGATGTACCCGACGCTGGGACGACCAAGGTCTGCGTGGAAAGGGCCGTCATGGTATTCGTCGTGGTCGAATCCTTGGACTTGGCGCCGGGGGCCAGGCTCGTTGGCAGCAGCAGCACGTCTTCGGTCGCGGTTCCAACGGGCAGGCCGGCATCGTCAACCCAGACGAGGACTTGGGGCACGCGCGTGGGCTCGGCCACCGACGAGTCGTAGATGATGATATCCCGACCATCTTGGGCGTCTCGGCGCGCGAGCTGCTTGCCTGCAAGACCATGTTGGTTAGCACTCCGTCGCGACAGGAGACTTGTACACGGCCGGCGGACAAGGGTCACTTACTGGCAGGGTGTCCAACGACGAGCAGTCCCAGCGCGATGGCCGAGAGCAGAAACCGTCCGACTGCCATGGTGCAAGCAAGATGGCAGTACCCGCCCGTATATTTGAAGTGAACTGTTGATATCAAGGCAGGATAAGGGGGCTAAATCATAGGAGTGAATAGATGGCAGCGAGTGGCGGGAAGCAGAGGATGGTATTCCAAAGGAGTGGCGGGACTCGCAACACGGCGGCTGAAGACTGTCCTAGGAGTGGTACTTCGTACCGGGGGAGG